>CAIGRF010263897.1:0-10610 GCA_903798235.1 Fraxinus ornus
GTTTTGCGCAAGAAAATGCAAAGGTAGGGACGTTCTGCACCAAAAAATCAAACGTAGGGACGTTTTCCACAATACCCGTCATAGGTAGGGACGTTTTGCGCCAATTACCCTTACTATCAGTATCCATTCCAATAGATTGCATTAACCAGCAAATTGAAGTTCGAACTATATAGGTCTGCAGATCCTAAAATAAAATCACCGACATAATTTTCTAGCGAAACTGTTGGTGGTTGAAAAGAATAGGTAAGAGTTTTGGTGCCACAACAGTACTGATCAGCTGAGATTGTTTCTATTTCTACTATTTTCCTGTTTCACCTGAATAAAATGAGAAGAGATACCTGGTGAGACTTAGAAAAATGGTCCTTGTTTCATGCAATATTGAGATACATTGCTATTCTACTTTTAACAATCAGTTGACCAAATGATTATGCTTGACTGAGTCAAACTATTGTGATGTTTGTTTTGTAGTTATCTTGAAAAGTTTCATTAGTTAATTCCGTAACATGATGAGTGTCATGACTATGATGAGTCTTACACTATATAGGTGTTGGGTTGAACTACTAAAGGTTTTGGCATCACAACTGTGTTCACTGGTGTTATAAAGTATAAATGCTGTGCTATCATGTAATGTAGGATTGCTTTAATTAGGTAAGATTTCTGGTGTAGTAAAAAATGTCCCGATATCGAAATTGCTTGCTTTCTTCGGAAAATGGTCCACGGTCCGTTACCATCAATCTTGAGTTTGTAGAAGGTCTTCTTCGCAGGAACTTAAGTTTGAGATTGATAGGTCCCAATGGCTGATCATTTTGATAGATTCCTGATGGCTGCTGTTGGTTCTACAGGTGTTCATTTTGCTGAAGGATTATAGAAGAGAAGTGATGAAATATATTGTTTGTTGAATTGTTAAAAGAAGTTACAACTGTAAATGAACTGATGAAACGAAAACAAAATATGAAAGAACATTTCCAAGGCTTTCGAGAGGCCTGAAGCTCTCCTAATTGGCCCAACCAACTACTCAATATTTTCCTCCCCTAATACATTCTACCTCTTCTCTATTTACAAGTATTTTGTAACCAAATCTAATAGAATTTGTTACTATTAACTAGTTCTCAATTCTGTTGGGTCCTTCTAGAGCTTGATAGGAGTCTTATCATTATCTGTCGCCCCAAATCCACCTTGTCCTCAAGGTGGAAGTATAGTTCTTGGAGTAAGCTTGCTGCAGTTGTTAACCCATGTAGTCAATTGACTGCCTAGAATTAGAATTTTATCTATACAAATCCCATAACCAGTTGAACCTACCGAAGGAATTTCCCTTGTCATTTCCGGTGGTCGAAGCACTATGACAACGTTAATTTTTGGGTGGATGATTTGTATTGAGTGGGTTGAGATATTTGGGTGAGTATATGAGTATAAGAATGGGTCATTAAAAGAGTTTGGGCAAGGGAATTATTTTTATTTCTATTTGGACTGTAATTCATTTGGGTCTGCTTCACTAATTAATTTATGTCTTTACTTATCAAAAAAAAAATTAATTCATGTCTTCTACGCATTGGGCCTACTCCCTAACATGACTCAAACCCATAGGCTTTATCACCCTGACATCAGTCCTAATTACTGGTTTCAGCCCCTTCATAAAAATATCTTCCATCACAGCTTTAAAATTTGCTGACAATGGAGTTGCAAGTACCACTAAAATCGACATTTCCAGCCTACAACCACGTGCCTCTGCCTTCAGGTTCTTCTCTGTGGTTACGGCTGTCAGTAATTGCCTTAATTTCATCCGATTCAAGTGTAATTGCCCCAAGTTCATCCACCTTTTTCGGCTCGGCTCGTCCCATTTTTTCCATCATCAAGTCGAGCTTCTCCATCATCCTAGCCATTGCCCTCTTCATTTCAGATTTCAGTGTGCCCAGACCTTCCTGCACTTCTATCTGAATTCCATCAATTCTCATCTCCAAGGCTACCGCTCGATCTGTAAGAGACATTTTCCCAGATCCCAATTGCTCTGATACCATTTCGATAGGTTCTCAATGGCTGAGCATTTTGATAGGTTCCTGATGGCTGCTGTTGGTTCTATAGGTGATCATTTTGCTGAAGGATTATAGAAGGGATGAAATATATTGTTTATTGAATTGTTAAAAGAAGTTACAACTGTAGATGAACTGATGAAATGAAAACAGAAATTGAAAGAACAATTCCGAAGCTTTTGAGAGGCCTGGAGCTCTCCTAATTTGCCCAACCAACTACTCAATATTTTCCTCCCCTAATACTTTTTTTTTATAACCGTTGATGTCTGGGCCCACTTGTGTGCACCTCGACTAATCCCATGAGACTTTGAAGCTTACGGCTGGGTACTCACCTCAATTGTCCTGAGAGGACTCGAACGGGTGACCATTGGAGAGCAAACCCAAGGTCGGACCAATTGAGCAACCCCTTAGGGTTTCCTCCCCTAATACATTCTACCTCTTCTCTATTTATAAGTATTTTGTAACCAAATCTAACAGATTTTGTTACTACTAACTACTACTCAATTCTGTTGGGTCCTACTAGAGCTTGATAGGAGTCTATCAGAGATCGTGTGTGTTAGTCATATGATAATTTCCTTAACGCATAATCAACGATCTGGAGCCGTAGGCTGATAACTTGATGCCTAGCACAGTTTATGTAGCTGGCATAGTTTGAAGGAGAGTGGGGCTCAAGATTAGTTTATCAGGGTCAGTAATAATTAAGTTGGATGTTAGCATTTTTCTTGAAATAATCACTGCTGGACCCATTCGAAATTCTCAGACTAAATTGTGATGAATATTTGAAGAGTATCAATGCATGCACATGCTGTAACTTGAAGTTTGGAAATCTTGTTGAAACATTATACGTGTTTCTAGTAATCTGGTTGGACATCGTTGTAACTTGATTGAATTATCTTTTTCTCTGTAGATACCTGGATTCGCAGCATATCAACTTTTTGGACTTGTCAAAGGGTTTCTGCCGCTTGGTTCAGACGTACTTCGCTTACCCTGTTTTCTTTTTTGGTTTTCACACATAGTAGTACGTTAAATTATGTAATTGTGTAGGGCCAGTCAGTTCTCATAGCATTTAAATAATCATGCAGGGAGCAGAGGAAGACGAGAAGACTCGAAAAAAGAGAGAAAAGATGGAGAGGAAGGCTTCAAGAACCAAAATGGTCAAGACGAGGACTCGATGATTAGTAGTTTATGATTCCAAATGAGTCGTCGGGGCCAGGTCTTGTAGTTTAAAATGTACTAGCTCTTGATCAGTTTATTAAAAAGGTTATTTTCTTTGAACCAGAACTAGTTATTATGTGTTACCATCGGAACATTGTGAATACTCGCTTATTTATCTTTATTCATGAGATTTTATTGAAACTTACTGGACTTTTGCGAGTCTTTTTTTTCTTTGTTACTTATAATCTTGGCATTGTATGTTGTTGCTTTTCGCCAGCACCTTTCTCATTCCGGTGGTTAGAAAGACACCACAATTGTAACATGTTGCACCACATTTTAATAGCACTCGATGTCCTCAATTTTTGCTTATAGTAACAATTATGTCTCTTTATCTTTTTTTCATTGAATTTTTTTTTTTGAACTTCCAGACTTCCAGTTGATGGTGGTATCTGTCAAAAATATTTCGTTTCCACACTTTAAAATGTTAGGAAATTTTTTTGACTCACTTTCATAATTTTTTTATTTTTATTTTTTAAATGTGATGGCCAAAATAGTTTTTCACACTCTTCCAATGGATTCTATAGATGGAAACTGTTAGCAGAGATGATATGTACTAATTAATTGAAAGTTGAAGATAAAATTGGACGGATAAAAAAAAAAAAGTTGAGGACACAAGTGCTAGAGCAAACCTTGAAGATCATGGTGCTGTTAAAATATGGTGTAATTAGTTTTTTTTTAAAAATGTGGTACCCTTATTTTTCTTTGGCAAAATATAACATCGCGTTTTTTTAATAAATGTACCACATTTTAATTGCCCAGAAGGTTCATAACTTTTATTTATTGTTATACTTTTGTATTCAGTATGTTTTAATCATATTTTTATTCTCAACATATCATTAATTAACAAATGTTAAAAAATTACATCAAAGATATAGTAAAATAATTTGTTTGTCCAACATATTCTTAAATAAGCAAAAAAAATAAATTTATAATTAAATATTTGTCTATCATTTTAAAGCATGTCAACAAAATATTTGGCTGAAGATCGTCATTAGAGACAAGTTGTGCTAATAAATGAAAGATAAAGGATATGAATGCAATAAAATAGTTAAGAACATGTGTATGAGAAAGAATATAAATTAAGGACCTTTATTGTAATTAAAATGTAGTTTATTTATTAAACAATATGGTGTGAATGTAACCACTCTTTTTTGATAGAAATAAATATTCAAATAACTAATAAA
Organism: Fraxinus ornus; assembly: GCA_903798235.1. Lineage (NCBI taxonomy): Eukaryota > Viridiplantae > Streptophyta > Magnoliopsida > Lamiales > Oleaceae > Fraxinus > Fraxinus ornus. The sequence continues at coordinate 4,427 of CAIGRF010263897.1, forward strand.
AATTATGGTGCGAATTTAATTATCTTTTTTCCTTGTGATATAAAATCAGACATTTACACCAAAGATACAAGAGCAGCAAAAGTATTACAATCTTTTAGAGACTATTTTTTTTTTTTTTATATAATAAACTTATTTACTTATAAGTAATTTTCTTAAGCTTAACCAAACATATTCAAATTGATCCCTCAATGGTCTCCAGAAGTTAGGATCTAATTTTCACTAATTGACCAAGATTTATTGAGATTTGAATTCAATCGATTAGTCGAATAATGTAAAATACAATAATTAAGAATTTGTTTAGCAAGACTTCTAAATTTATTTAAATAATTTTCTACAAGTGCTTTGTTTGATTAAAAGAGCTTTTAGATGAAGCTGACGACCTAAAATAACTTTTTTAGAAATCTCTTCTATAAAAAGTAGAAGCAAAAGTAAGAAACTTGCCAACATACCCTAATAATTGTAGCAAATTATGGATACACTTATTTTTTTCAAAACCAACATTGAACTGGTAAAAGCCCTTTTCATACCAAAATATGTATCATTTGAAAGAAACTGCAACATACTCCCCAAAAGGCCAATAATTAATCAGACAGCTCAGCTCAGCTCATACATCCAATATTTAGGCAATCTTCAAGATAGAAATTACATAACTATTTACTTGAAAGAATATTTACATTATGAAAGTAAAATTCGAAAACATATCAACTTATAGAGGGTTATGCCTTGTTCCACACAATAACAAACCTAATGTCATTCGTGGTAGGGAATAAAAAAGAATTTGTTACCAACATTGATTGCAGTCTTCTCTTTGGGTTTTCCACTTTTCTATTATCTTGGACCAGAAAGCTCCATGCAGTGAGCATCATATTCATCATCCATCGACATTGTTATCCGAAACATGCTTGAATGGTCATGATCATTCTCGTCGTGTTCAAACGCCATGGTAGGATGCGACTTACTGTTTTCCCGGGAAAAGTTGGTAGTGGTATTGATATAGTTATGGGAGGCTGCCCATTTTTCTGCAAGACCATCGCCTTCAAGCATTCGGACGACCTCAGACATTTTGGGACGATGGGCTGGTAGGTATTGAGTACAAAGTAGAGCCACTTGCAGCATTTCACCCACCTCAATCCTGTCATAATTGACCTCCAACTCCCTATCCACCAACAATTCTAATTTCTTCTCTTGATGTATCCTCTTAACCTGCAATTGCACAAGTTTCAAGTTCATCACAATCCTCTTCTTTTATTAAGTAAACTGTAATCTGCAGTTGAATGATTGTCATTATTTTCCCAGAAAGTTTGGTTTTTGGGGAACTACATTACATTGTGTACCGAATTCTGAAAGAGCCTCAAGGTTTAAACCATCCCCATGAGAAATTTATCTTCATCGTCCCCATTACCAAATTATAAAATCTTGACAGGAACATAATTTTTGCAGCTAAATTAAGGTGTTCAACAAAATTATGGTATTTACAAGCATACAATCCTGAATATCATGACTATAGCAAAGAAAACAATAGATAAAAAATGACAATGAACTTCTTGAATCCGCATAGAACAGAACATTGGAACTTGAAATAATGAAAAATTAAACACACCATTCAGTAGTAAAAATATTCTAAATTTAGAGTTGAGCAAGGTCTCTTGATAATTGTAAGTTACTATACTTGACAAATTGCCATGTTATAAAATGTTAATTGCTCCTTCTTTAGCATTTCACATATATATTAGAAAGTGTTCCAATTACGAAGTACATAATGATCAAAGAAAAGACATACCCATTCCAGTATCGCTCCTTTCTGGTTTACTGACTTTCCAAACTCCAGAGCTCTCATTCCAGTTATTAGCTCTAATAAAAGAATGCCAAATCCAAAGACATCAGTTTTCTCAGACGACTGGCCAGTAGAGAGATATTCCGGTGCAATATGTCCAACAGTACCACGAACAGCAGTTGTAACATGAGAATCAGCATGATCAAGGAGCTTTGCAAGGCCAAAGTCACCAACAACGGCCTCACAGTAGTCATCCAAGAGGACATTCGCAGCCTTAACGTCTCGATGAATTATCTTCGGATCACATTGCTCGTGCAGATATAGTAGACCCCTTGCAGCTCCAATGGCGATTCTCTTCCTAGTGTTCCAGTCGAGAGCTGGTTTACCTGTAATTATCAATTTAAGACACACGGTTTCAATATGTAAAAATGTAAACAGTTCCTCACCATGCACATTAGTGCACATTTGTTATGCATTATTACATAGTATGAAATGGTACATTGGTTTCTTATTTAACACTGCCCAAAGCTGTTTTATTCTCCTTAGCAAACTTGTCATTAGTGCGCACCAAATGCTAGCCTTGCTTCGGCCCTAAGTTGATGCATCAGAACATAAACCAAGTGGGTAGCATTTTTCTGAAGAGGAGGAAAATAGGCATAATTACAAATTGTGGGCTCACCGGCTCATCCTATTGAAAGATTAGTACTGGTATGACTATTTATTTTATTGACGTAGCCTTAGAGTTTTGTTTTAACTTTTTCCCCTTACAATTGAGATTTTTGTGCTACGATGTTCCATGACTCAGGATAGAGGAACATGAAAACTTCTTCAAGTAAGAGGAAATTTAGATTTTAATACTTTCCAATTGCTGATAAATTGCCCTGTCTACTTCTAGATTTGTTTCCTGTTCTTATCATACACTGGCTTGAGGCCCTGAACTAGAAGTAGGTTTGTCCACCCCACCCTCAAGGACATAGTTACTAAAATACAGAGAGCTGACAACCTAACAAGAACATTAATGGAACATAAGATTGGTATAGCAAAAATTGGTCAAATGCAAGCTTGTTAATGGACTCTAACCTCTAAGCCTTGACGCCACACTGCCGTTGGACATATAAGGATACACCAGAAGTTTCTCATTTGGCGTGGCACAATATCCAATAATGCGGAGCAAATTCCGGTGAACTGCTAAGCTGATCAGCTCTAGTTCAGTTCTAAACTGTGATTCCCCAGTAGTTCCTGTCACATCCTTCAGTCGCTTCACCGCCACCAATGTGCCATCGCCCAACTTTCCCCGGTAAACATTCCCAAAGCCCCCGGCACCAAGTATATTCTTAGAGCAGAAATTATCCGTTGCATTTTGTAGCTCCCTCAATGTGAAGCCTCTAAGGTTGCCTAACTTTACTAAGTCCTCTTCTTGCATATCTGCAACAAAATTCATTTTTCAACACAAACTGATAGAAAAGATGTTTTCAGAATAAAAATAATTAATTATATCATATTACATTTACACTTGAAATGAGAAGCACTCACCAGTAATGTATAGAATAGACCGTTTTATCTTGTTGTTTCTTCTCCAGAACAAATATCCTAACGCTAAGAATAAAATGGAGACAACGCTAAGGCTGACTCCGAGTGCAATTGCTAGTTTCTTGGATTTGTTTTTTCCTAATCGTTGCATGACTAGTATCAGAAACATATTATGGTCTGCACTTGAACATTATGCAAATAGAAATAATAATTAGGTTACCCGAAGACGAATTTATGGAGAAAGAAAGAGGATCAGCTGGGATTAATGCTGAACAATTTTCACTAGAGTGGCTTCCGCAAATTAGAGGATTACCCAAAACACTACAACAAAACAATCAAGAAAAAAAGGTACCAATGAATTAGTAAATTATATGTTAACAAATGAATACATACAAATACACACTAGAGCTACATGCATGCCCTAAATGATCATACAATTATACTTGAATATAGGTATAGCCATGTCATATATGTTACAATAAGTACAGAATTCTGCAAATAAAGCATACATAAATGTTTTGGCAGGAAAGCTGGGAAGAGGTCCACTGAGATTGTTGTTAGACAAGTCCCTGAAAAAATCCAACAAAAACAGAACAACCAATAATTCACTTACTCTATATGATTCAAAAAATGTACTATGTCATTGATTAAACTCTAATACCTACTTTCGTGGGAAATTACAATTAGGAAATGATTTAAGGGTATATCAGGTTGATACAAATAAGCATATAGTCTATACAGTCCAATAACTGGACGAACAACAAAAAACAAAACATGAATCCCCCATTTGGCCCCATTATTCCCCGTTAAATTATAATTCATTTTTTTCACTTTTCTTATCAACCACACATTCTCCAATAAAATAATATTACACATAAACCCAAAAACTTTTTCCTCTTTTTTAGCCCCACGTTCTCCAAAAAGTTACTATTCCTCCTCTCTTTACAACGTGGAATAAGGAGGGCCAAACGGGTACGAAGTATTATACAAAAAATAACCTGAACAGTACTTACAAGAAAGTAAGTTGAGGAAGCCTGGCTAAAGATGGAGGAATAGCCCCACTGAAACTATTATTGTTCAACCTCCTGCTCATTACATGACAAACCACAACAATAGACCGTTCAAACAGGGTCAAAGAAAGAGATGGTACATAATACAAGTTATAAATGAAAGAAGAAAATATAACACAATTTAGAATTTGCTAGATATAGCCATGGAGATTTTCGTACTTACAGATATTGAAGACCATTCAAGAAACCAAAAGACTCAGGTATATGACCAAAAAACTTGTTATTAGAGAGATCCAGTGTACGAAGCTCTGGAATATTTCCAAGCTCATTAGGAATATGCCCAGAAATATTGTTATTTTGCAACAATCTGCATTACAAAAACATGGGAATTTCAGGATGGAGTCACAGAAAATGGCTTTAAAATTATTAAATTAATGAATGTTTTTCAGTTTTCTTACACTTGTCTGAGGTTTGTAAGGTTTGCTATCCTCCCAGATAAAGAACCTGATAAACCTTGGCTAGGAGCTCCTCTGTGTAATAAATGTTAAGAATCCAGGACAAGGAAAATAAAATGGCGGCTCAATTTTGTATGTGAAAACGCTGAAAATAGGTTAAAAACATAACGACTTACAGGGCAGTGACGACATTATTAGAATTACAAGTGATCATAGACCAGCTACAAGGATCCACTGAGTATTCATCCCAATTGCCCAGAACTCCATGAGGGTCATTTAAAGCATCCCTTATAGCAACCAAAGCTTCAACTACAACCCACAAATAAAAAATCAAATTTACTGTAGAAAACTTTACTTTTATGGAGTTCTTATATAGTATAGTGGGTACCTTCAGGATTCCGGCTCTCATAAGAAAGGGAAAGACTCAATAAAACTGATAGAAAGGAAAGGAGGAGGAGGGTGTTGGTCGAAATCAGGAACATGATTATCTAGTGAGAATTATGGATTAAACACCTGATGCAGTGTTAAGAAACCAATAATATTATAATAACACTAAACAAAACTCGTCTTCAAGGATTCCCTCTCAATGCAAGAGCTACTCAGCCAAGAAATACAAGGGCATGATCAAGGAAACTCTGGGAAAGAAACAACAAGAAGGGGAGTGTCTTACAATTGTTTTACAAAGAACATATATGTAGTACTCTCTCTCTCTCTCTCTCACACACACACACACACAAGCTCGCGCTCTCTTCTTTTTACAAAGAGTCCATCTTTTTCTGTATTTGAAGTTTGAACTCCCTTTTTCTCGAGTATTTTTACACTGTTTTTTTCTTCTCCAGTTGTTGTCTTTTTAAAATGTGTAGTGAACACACAGAATATTGGGGAGAGAGAAGAGTGAATGAAAAAAGTGCTAGTTGTGCCTCTGTACCTGAAAATGTCTGCATACGGATATGAATGTTTCTTTGTTTCACAACTTTTCCTTTTTAACAATCTTCTTTTTCTTTCCTATCCCAATTCTTATAATCTCTCTAAACTATTTACATAATATTCTGAATTTCTTTTACACAACTTTTGTAAGGGTTTTGTGGGGTTTTTTTTTCCTTTCATTCAATTCATTTAAGCTTTTGCTTTTTCTCACTTTTTTAGTTTTCTGTTTTTCTGCTACTGTGTGATAGAGAAAGAATCAGGAGATGTCAGTGCCAGACAGGGAGAGATAAAGACGCTCATACTTTTGAGTGACTGCAATTTGCCATGGGATCAATTCCCTCTCTGCAAACACCCTAAACCATCACTCCTCTCTCTCTCTCTCTGATCAACCAAGAATTATCAAGAGATAAAAATGGTTGTTGTAATGAAAAGATAATGTGGAAGAAATTGGGTTTCGGGAATTGATGTGAGATTCTGTCCATGAAGAT
>CAIGRF010263912.1:4748-22146 GCA_903798235.1 Fraxinus ornus
TTTTTTTTTTTTTTGATGGATGCTCATCATTTTCTTTAAATTAAGAATTTGGCTATTTGTACCCCAAATTTTACAAATTGGTTTACAGCCAGCCCCCTCACAATAGGGGTTCAGTGCCCAATAAAAAAGCGAGGGGGCTGTACACCAAAGTGTAAAACATTGATGTACATCTAGCATGTCTCTTAAAATAATTATCTTAATATAGATGAATGATCATCATTTTCCTTTAAAATGCCAACTTCATTTGGTAAAAGCCAATTTTCAACCAACATTCCTTTACACTAAGCCCGTGTTTGACTCTACTTATTTAAAAACTTTTAATTTTTCTTAATTATTTTCAACTACACATTCAAATAATAAAATATCTTGTATATAAAATTAAAATTTCTCTACTTTTTAATCACACATTTCAAAAAAGATCACTACTCACAATATCATTTTCCCACCATACTCTTTATAATGGCATTGGGCTAAATGATTTGAGAAGAAAAATTAGAGATGTATTAAAAGTTTCAACTTGATTAGACAAAGGTCTATTTTCTTACATTTCTTGGGTCATATTTCTTGTCTTGACATTTTCCAACTCGTCCTTTAAGAATTAAAAACAAAAATTTAATAAGCCCCTGTTTGAAACCCATTTTGAGTATAATAGAAATTTTGGAATAGTGATTGATGTAAGATTGTGTGGTAAAAAAGTGATGTAAAGTATTTGATTTTTGTGTAATATTATTTTATTAGGAGAATGTGTGGTTGAAATGAAAAATGAGAATGAGAATAAGAATTAGAAATTAATAGGTGTCAAACGGGGCATAAGTAATAATTCTAGCCTACTCCTCAACTTGCCTTTTATTCTATGACTTGGTTAAATTATCGAAAGCCGCTTGGTGTACAGGGCCATGGTTCACAGGCCCCTACCAGACAACACATACAAGTGGGGTCCGCACTATATTTTTTTTATATATATACATGTGGGCCCATCCCTTTGTGAATGGCCTGTAATGCCCATGTGAACCATTCTTCTAGTAATGAAGATTTATTCTAAATTATCTCAATATGGCCATTATTTTCCTTTAAAGTGCCAACTTCATTAGGTAAAGGTCAGTCCATCCAAGCAAACATGAATGAATAGTTGTGTATTATCTGAGTTTCGAATATAAACATTACATAAAAAGACATCCGCATTTTATGGTGAAAAAAACTTGACGGTTCCTTTATAATTCTTGATTAGAGATTCCAGGTAGAACAAGAATTGACAAGAAGCAACTTACATTTAAGAATGTCGCAAGCTTTCCAATCAAGTTAAGATTTCTAATTGTAATTTAAGTAAACTTTTCTATCAAATAAAACATTAGTAATCTATTATTTTAATTTACTTAATTATTTAAGTGATTAAGTCAATCTTAATTTGGACAACTATCATTTTTCGTTAAAATAAAATGACATTTTATTCTTCCTATAATAAGTATTCAGTAAATGAACATGTAAAAATAATGAATAATGATATGAAATGATATGATCAATTAATCTGACGTTATATTAAGAGATATATAGCTAGCAGCTGCAAATTCAGTCTCATTAATCTCTCTGTGTCCCTTTATCTTTGCCCAGACCATCGATACTGGTTTTATTTGTGAATACATCAGAAGATACAGAAATGGCTCTCTCTTACGAAAATCTGTCGCGTCTAGTCACAAGCCCAGATCTCCTTTCCCGTCTGCAAAACCTGAAGCTTGATGGAAGAGAACAAATTGTTAGCTTTCAATGGCACGGGCCACATTTTTTAGCCTTTCTCCGCTATGCAACAAATTTATGCTTGTCCTTCAACTACAAGAACGACAGATTCAATTTTCTCCATTATGCCACAAAACTTTGTTTGTGCTTCAACTACAAGCTCGACAGATTCAATGATCTGTTGAAGCATCTTGATGATTCAGCCTCCGATTGCATCTTATATGGAGAGAGTGAACATTACAAAGTTTTTTTAGAAATCCTTCTCTCTTTCATGCAAGAGATTAGGGAATTCTTCACAATTCAAAAGCTGCTGCAGTTGTCTGATGGCACTCCCAACACAAATGAAGTTTTGGCAAGCTTTATTGGCTTTCTAGTTGAAACTATTGGAGAATTACTCAATTGTGGAACGGATTCAAGTGTTCTGGTGAGTTATCAAGTCAAATTTCTTTTGAAGGAGTTGAAATCTCTGCTCGTTTTTCTTGGGGACACTGAGCCAGAACCGAACAACAATATATTGCCAGAAATTGAAGCGGTAACCAACGAAGCAGGATTTTTCTTGCACTCGTTCTTTTTCACCGCCGACCTCGTAACCGTGACCAAAATGGATCTGGCACTTTCTGCTCTGGTAAAAAGGTTTGAGATTCTTGTTAGAATTTGATGTCATTTGTGTTCTAACATTTCGGGGCAATGATGAAATGGGCAAAGCCCAACTGCTGAGAAATAATTTGATGAAAATTCATTGCCCGATAACTCACAAGAACAGGCCCAACCCACTAACACTAGAGTTGCTCTGGACCATTGATCTCCATGGTTGATCTAATGGCTCCCTCGAAAATGTTTATGAGACTAGCCAAGAGTTAGGACTCTTAAATGTTCTTCTTTCTTTTGAAGATACAGAATTGAACAAAATTGTATCCATTGTTAAGAATATTAACATAGGAAGCAATGATACTATTATGACTATAAAATCTAATGAAGAGAAATCACAATCCTCTGAATCTATGGATAGAAATCTCTCAAACTATGAAAGTAGTTCTGAAGAAGATGTTATTATCCATGAAAGATTTTACAGCAACAAGAAAGCTAGTCTACCTGGAATAGTCATAAGAGAACCTGAACCTAAGGAAGAAAAAATGGAAGAAGAAACTACCACCAATAATCCTAAAGGTGATAGTAAAAGACCAATTGGAGATGATATTCCTAGACCATACCTAGGTGAACAACAGAGTATTCATGTTTCGGAATATATCCCAAATTTGCATTGTGCAGATAAAAATGACAGACATCCAGGACCAAATTGAAGATTGGAATTACAGATTGAGATTAAAGAAATGGAGATCTCAACAAAACAACAAAAAATACAGATTTTGAAAAAGAAGTTAGCTAAACTTCTCAAACAAAAAATAGCATCAACTTCTGTTTAATGGGGGGATGATAACTTGAAAAAAGAACCCCAAATAGAAGGTATCAAAAGTAGCAAGACTACTGGTGATAAAAATACAGTTTTGGAAATCGAATGTAGCAAGACTACAAGAGATACAAAGAATGAGCATAGTCAAGCTCAGTGTTCGCAAGAACATAAGAGTCAAGAGAATTTGTGTGCTCTTGAAACAAAAACAAAACCTTTTTGGTCAGAAGATGAAAGAATTTCAGAAAACCACCTCTTGTAGGTGTTGGAACTTCAATTCCATGAACAAATTTTACGTAATCTTTGATGGTCCAGTCATATGTTTTTATTCAAATTGGTCACAAGTAGAACCACTTGTGAAAAACAAGTCTTTCAAACACAAGAGTTAAAAAACTTATACATAAGCCCTAAAAGCTTTTCAAACCACCTCTTGTAGGTGTTGGAACTTCAATTCCAGGAACAAAATTTTACGTAATCTTTGATGGTCCAGTTAGAGATTTTTAGTCAAATTGATCACAAGTAGAACCACTTGTGAAAAACAAGCCTTTCAAACACAAGAGTTACAAAACTTATACAAAAGCCCTAAAAGCTTTTCATGATTTCTATGAAGTCAAAGGACAAAGCCCAACACCTTATAAACAACTTTTTGATTTCAATGACATTAATTTAAGACCAAATTATTGTCAAGACATTAGAACAGCTAGGCCCAGATTACCAGCTCATCTTTTCATACCACCAAATGAAAACCAAAGATTTAAAGTTATGTCTCACAAAGGCATTACCCAATCCAGTTCAGGAAAAGAATCAATTCTAGATAGATTCAAATCTATTGGGAAAAAACCAAAACAACTAGAGATTCCACTCTTTGCAGGAATTAAGAAAGATAATTTTCATCAACTTGAAGAAGAAGCAAGAATAGTTGGAGATACTGCAATTAATGAAGTTTATGCAGGAACCTTTGAAAAGAAATTTGGACAGTTCATCTTTTTGGAGGAGCTGATCCTACATTGGTACATACAGCTTTTCACTGCGGATTAATTAAAATGATTATCCTCAGCAATGACATGGAAGAAATAAAATTGCTTGGTAGTAAATTGCTTGAAACATTGAAAGATTTTAAGAAATTTGTTATTAAAGATCAAGAATTGAAGATGATGTTAAAAATCAACAGCACAATCCCATTCTGGGATGAAAATGATGTACTGATCAAAGGATATCACCATATCCAGATAAAGACACTTCCTCAGAATACGCTTGAACAACCTAATCACGTAAATTGTGAATGTGTTAACGAACTCATTCTTAATGACTGGAGAAGCCTCTCATTTCAGAGAATCTTAACAGGATTGAGGAACTTCAATTACGATTCGAAAATCAAGATAAATCACTCTTCAGATTTTATCTTAGTCACAAGCAAGACTAGTTCCAAAATTAGTCAAGAAGATATTGGAAAACTTTGTAAATTCGAAAAGAATTTTTACAATGTACCCAATACTCCAAAAGACTATTCAGGACAATTATGCAAGGCCCTCTTACAAAGTCTTGGAAAAGATCACGCGTACCTTTGGTGCCAGAAAAAGATATGAGAATAAGGTTGAAGAGACCAATAATTCAGAAGATCTGGCAGCAGTAACAGCACTAGCATTTGAAGACAAAGAACTTTAATAAAGAAGGAATTTACTTTATTAAAGAAGGCACCATGTGACCGACAAAACTTTTACTTTTGAAAAAGTAAAGAAGAGACGTGATCCAATCACAGAAGAATGGGATCTTCTAGAAGGCTATAAAAGAAGACATTCAGAAGGAAGAGATGAGGAGAAATTTTTAGAGAAAACTTTTCTTGTTCTTTAAATCTTTCATGTACTCTTTTGAAGGCTAAAACTTCAAATATAGTAGATCCATTCTGGATCTTTAGCTTGTAATTAAATAAGTCAAGAGTGTTTGCTCTTAGACCTTCTTATAAAATTATGTTTTCGTAAACATGCCTTCAATTTCTTTTCACGTGTTTACGTACGAATTAATACAAAGTCAGGGACATAGGAGTACCGCCAGGCAGAAGGCCATTAGGGAAACAAGTCCAACAGGCTTACAATTATGAGGCGAGAACAGAAAAGGAAGAAGGACTCCCCAATTCACACAAACAGTAAGAAGGTTTAAATTGTAGAAATTTTTGAAGTTTATTTAATACAAAGTATGCCAGTTGGATTTACTTGTCTATTTTACATACATTTTATCCATATCCCCAAATTTCCCTCCAAGTTGAGGGGAAATTAGTTGAAGGAAAATTGGGGATGCAGATAAAATGTATGTAAAACAGACAAGTAAATCCAACCGGCATACTTTGTATTAAATAAACTTCAAAAATTTCTGCAATTTAAACCTTCTTATTGTTTGTGTGAATTGGGGAGTCCTTCTTTCTTATCTGTTCTCGCATCACAATTGTAAGTCTATTGGACTTGTTTCCCTAATGGTCTCATGTCGGCGGTACTCCGATGTCCCTGACTTTGTATTGATCCGTACGTAAACATGTGAAATGAAATTGAAGGCATGTTTACGAAAACATGATTTTATAAGAAGGTCTAAGAACAAACACACTTGACTTATTTAATTACAAGGTAAAGATCCAGAATGGATCTACTGTCTTTGAAGTTTTAGCCTTCAAAAGAGTACATGAAAGATTTAAAGAACAAGAAAATTTTTCTCTAAAAATTTATCCTCCTCTCTTCCTTCTGAATGTCTTCTTTTATAGCCGTCTGGAAAGATCCCATTCTTCTCTGATTGGATCATGTCTCTTCTTTACTTTTACAAAAGTAAAAGTTTTGTCGGTCACATGATGCCTTCTTTAATAAAGTAGATCCCTTCTTTATTAAAGTTCTTTGTCTTCAAATGCTGGTGTTGTTACTTTTGCCAGATTCTTTTGAATTATTGGTCTCTTCAACCTTATTCTCATCTGTCTTTTTCTCACACCAAAGGCACGCGTGATCTTTTCCAAGACTTTGTAAGAGGGCCTTACATAATTGTCCTGAATAGTCTTTTGGAGTATTGGGTACATTGTAAAAATTCTTTTCGAATTTACAAAGTTTTCCAATGTCTTCTTGACTAATTTTTGAACTAGTCTTGCTTGTGACTAAGATAAAATCTGAAGAGTGATTTATCTTAATTTTCGAATCGTAATTGAAGTTCCTCAATCCTGTCAAGATTCTCTGAAATGAGAGGCTTCTTCAGTCATTAAGAATGAGTTCGTTAACACATTCACAATTTACTTGATTAGGTTGTTCAAGCGTAATCTGAGGAAGTGTCTTTATCTGGATATGGTGATATCCTTTAATCAGTACATCATTTTCATCCCTGAATGGGATTGTGCTATTGATTTTTAACATCATCTTCAATTCTTGATCTTTAATAACAAATTTCTTAAAATCTTTCAATGTTTTAAGCAATTTGCTATCAAGCAATTTTATTTCTTCCATATCATTGCTGAGGATAATCATTTTAATTAATCCGTAGTGAAAAGTTGTATGTACCAATGTAGGGTCAGCTCCTCCAAAAAAAATGAACTGTCCAAATTTATTTTCAAAGGTTCCTGCATAACCTTCATTAATTGCAGTATCTCCAACTGTTCTTGCTTCTTCTTCAAGTTGAAGAAAATCGTCTTTCTTAATTCCTGCAAAGAGTGGAATCTCTGGTTATTTTGGTTTTTCCCAATAGATTTGAATCTATCTGGAATTGATTCTTTCCTGAACTGGATTGGGCAATGCCTTTGTAAAACATAACTTTAAATCTTTGGTTTTCATTTGGTGGTATGAAAAGATGAGCTGGTAATCTAGGTCTAGATGCTCCAATGTCTTGACAATAATTTGGTCTTAAATTAATGTCATTGAACTCAAAAAGCTGTTTGTAAGGTGTTGGGCTTTGTCCTTTAGCTTCATGGAAATCATGAAAAGTTTTTAGGGCTTCTATATAAGTTTTGTAACTCTTGTGTTTGAAAGGTTTGTTTTTCACAAGTGGTTCTACTTGTGACCAATTTGAATAAAAACCTTTGATTAGACCATCAAAGATTACATAAAATTTTGTTCCTGGAATCGAAGTTCCAACCCCAACAAGAGGTGGTTTTTCAGGAATTCTTTTATCGTCTGACCAAAAAGGTTTTATTTTTGTTTCAAGAGCACACAGGTTCTCTTGAGATTTTGTTTCAATTTTCGGAGTTTGAATCTCCTTTTGTTCTTTCAAACGCCGAGGCTTAAAATGCACTCCTGTCTTTATTTGAGCTTCTGGTTCTTTAACCATTGGCTCTTTTCTTTTTGAGTTTTGAATACTCGTATGTTCCTGAAGCATATCCACACAATTTTTCCTCTTGATCATTTTGATCAAAAGCTTTCAAAACTGCTCCCCAATGTTCCTGGGATGCATCTGTTTCAATTATCATTTTATCACTTGTTTTAGAATGATATAATAATGGTAGACTTTTGATTTTATACTTAATTCTTTGAACATAAAGAGTGTCTTCTTTTGTCCAATTCTATCTAAAATCTTTTGTCCAATTTCTTTTGGAATGGTGCTCTCATTTTTACTAAATCTTTAATAAAAGATTATGCATAAGTGAGACATCCACAAAATCTCATAAATTGTTTTTGATCTAAATTTTCATTTGGAAATTCTTGAATATGAATAAGGATATGAGGCTTTAATTGTTTATAGCCATAAGCTATATCTAAACCAAGATATCCAATTTTTTCTTTAAACAATTCTTCTTTCTTTTTGGAAAGCACAATTCCTGCAAAACATTAATCACATGCAAATTATGATCATCTTCAGTATCTGAAAATACTAAGATATCGTCAATATAAACACAACAATATTTGTTATGAAATCTAAAACTATTGTCCATATGTCTTTGAAAAATACCTGGTGCCTCTTTTAGGCCAAAAGGTACTACCTTCCATTGATAGTGTCCTTGAGGACAACTAAATGATGTAAGATGTTTAGATTCTTGGTCAAGTATAACTTGCCAAAATCCTGACTTACAATCAAATGAAGAAAAGATTTTCTTTCCTTTAATTAATTGTAAAAGACTTTGCATATTTGAAATCAAATATCCATCAGTCTTAGTAACTTTGTTAAGCTGAGAATAGTCAACAACCGTTCTACCTTTTCCTCTTCTTTTTGCTGCTTCTTTCCTAACCATGAAGGCTGGTGAGGAAAATTGAGATTTACTAGGTTCAATAACCTGTAATTCAATCAATTCTTTGATTTGTACTAAGAATTCTTCTCTATCCTTATGGTAGTAAGCCATAGCTTTTGCTCTAACAATAGTTGTTTTGAATTCTTCAGGTAATTCAATAGTCATCATCATTTTTCCTTTATTCACTTTAGGATCTAATGGATTTTCTGAGCAACATTCTACAAGTAGTTCTAGAATTTTTCCTCTTTTGGAATTTATTCTGAACTTGTTTTCTTCTTTTGAAGTAATGAAAATATGCTTGTTTTGAGCAATATTTTCTTTTTGTTGTCTATTTTGAGTGTTCCAAGAATTTTTCTAGAAAAACATTCATAGCAACAGCTTTTCTTTGTTTTGAAATCCATAATCTTTTACTATTCAAAGTAAAGCTTATAGAATCAATTTCTTCTATGAATGGACGATATAACTGTCAAAAGTTATTTCCAATCATAAAATCAATACCATTTTTATATAGTAGGTATTTTAAAGTAAAACGTTTTCCATTGTGACTTGTGGTAACCACTAATCTCAATGTCTAAACCTTTGACTACTTTAGAGGTCTTAATTTCAGATTTATCTGCTATCTTAAGATTTAAGATTTTTCAGATGTAACCCAAAATTATTTTGGTATTATCAATTTACTTTCTGTGCATACTGATGCTCCAGTATCAACATAAGCATGGATAGTATATTTTCTATATCCTTCAAAACTTAATTTGACTGGGATATAAATAGAATTAGGATTAGTAATATTTTTATTACTCATCCTCAGATGATTCTGTATTTGATTATTCAGATTCAGTATCAATTGTTAAGTAATACAACGATTCTGTTTCACTAGGATCTTCTATTGGGTAGAAGCCTTTTCTGTTGAAATGTATTGAGAAGTTTAATTCTCTCTTCATTTTCAAGTCTTGCTGGGCATTCATTTGTATAATGTCCAGATTCATTACAGAGCCAATATCTGCAATTTTTCTTTTTTTGCGGACAAAATTTCTTTTTGTCTTTGTATTTGTCATTTCTTCCCCATTGGAGTTTTTTGAAAAATTTTCTTTTCTTAAATTTTTTTTTTGTTTATACGGTTTTTTATATCTTTTAAAAATATATTTTTTCTTTTTAAAAGATTTTTTCTTTTTCTTATATGTTTTTTCTTTATGTGGTAAGCAACCATACTGTCCTGGAATTCTGCTGAGATACCTTTCACAATAGATCTTAGGATTTTTGGTAACTGCTTGTCTGCTTTGTCTTACTAAAATACTTTCTTTGCATTTGTCTGCAAGAAGATTTCTAGTAAGTGTAATAGCTAATCCAAGTGATACCTCAATTTGCATATTGGTTCTTGGATCAATTTTTTCTTTTTGTTTTGCAATTGCATTGTCAAAAAGTTCCATAACCTCATGGTTAAATGGTTCTGGTAATATTCTTATAAATTTTTTTGTTAAAGTAGTCCAAAAACTGCTTGGACAAATGTAATAATATTTTGAAAATTCACAAGCATAATTTTCAAAGTAACACATATCACAAATAGAAATTTTTTCCAAATGATTTAATGCATCTATAGTTTCAATGGTAGTTCTTTGACTTCTGAAAACTTTAAAAGTCTGTCCAGTGAATTGTTTGTAAAGTTGTTCGACAACTCTTTTTATAAAAAGTAGTATGTTAGCTTTCATGTCTCCCCAGATAGCATTCTTAATACTGTCGTCGAATGTTTCTAGAAAGGCTCTAGCATTACCCCTTGTACTAGCTAAAACATAATTCCAAGAATTAGTTTCGATTCTGATTATTTCTTTATTGACTATCATAGCAACCATAATATGGCTATACCATGCATCAATAAGTTTTTCTGGTTCTAAATTACAATCCAAATCAAGAATCGTAACTTGTTGGTTATTTTTATTTTTGGAACAAATTCTGAAATGAAATTATTATCATTTTGTTTTTCATTAGGCTATGGTCTAGGAGTATAATCTCCCATAGGTCTTTTTCTATCACCTTTAGAATTACTAGTGGTCGTTTCTTCTTCCACTTTTTCTTCTTTAGGTTCAGGTTCTCTTATGACTATTCCAGGTAGGCTAGCTTCCCTGTTGGTGTAAAATCTTTCATGGATAATAACATCCTCTTCAGAACTATTTTCATAGTTTGAGAGATTTTTATCCATTGATTCAGAGGGTTGTGATTCCTCTTCATCAGATTTTATAGTCATAATGGTATCATTGTTTCCTATGTTGATATTCTTAACGATGGATACAATTTTGTTCAATTCCCTGTCTTCAAAAGAAAGAAGAACATTTAAGAGTCCTAACTCTTGGCTAGTCTCATAAACATTTTCAAGGGATTTTCTGAAATTTGCCATTAACTTAAAAAGTTAATATCAAATTTTCCTTTAACTTCTTGTTCGGGATTTGAAGTTTCTCCCCTTCTTTCAAATATTCCTAAATTTTTTTTGGGAATATTAGTTTTGAAGTGGTTTTCATGGGTCTTAACACATGCTATAATTACAGCAGAATGTTTTTCCATGGCTTTCTCATTTCTTTCTTGAAATGAATTAAGGATTTCCTTAATATCTTTCAAGCTTTCTTTAATGAATTGAATTTCTTTTAATATGTCTGGAATTGACATATTAATTTACTCTTCTTCTTCTTCTTCATCAATGGTCCTTTCACCATAAATGGTTTTAACCATTTCATTCACAGTCTGGCTCAGCTGTTTTAGCTGTCTGCTTTGACTAGATTCAGTCTCAGGATTATTCTTCCATCTGATTGGAAGATGGTCCTTTCTCCAAGAAAGACTTCTTGTGAGAAGTGGTCTTTGTTCTCTGATCATAGGTCTTTGGTCAGATAAATTTATTTCCAAAGATTTTCTGGATGGTTGAACTAACCATTCAAATTATGTTTCTTTATTTTCAATGTAATATGAGAATAAAGGATCAATCTTTATTCCTTAGGTTCTTTAACGAATGTCATATTGTGTTGGTTATGTTTGGCATAATTAACAAGATATGATATTGAAAAAGGTACATTATTGTTTTTAACTAAATCTGTCCTTCCGTACTTGTGTACAAAGGAAAGTATTCCATCAAAATTCTGGTCATGTAAACTTACTGAATGTCTTGGATAAACTGTAAAAATTAGTTTTCCACATGCTAAGTTCCCTTCAAGGGAACCTAGACATCCTTCAGCAGGTTTTTGTATTCTTTTATCAATCAAACACATAGAAATGGGTTGATAGGTTTTGTTAGATAAGGTGCTCTTTAGTTGAATCCTAATAGCTCCTATTGTTGCCCAAAAAAGGATTTTGTTGTTGTCAAGGTCCACCTTTTGTTTGGCTTTTTTTATGTCTTGTTTAGTAAGAAGGAAAATTCCTACCTTACCATAAGTATGTTGTACATGTATGGCAAATTCCTTTTGGAAAACTCCATAATATACATTTTTGTTTCTGTTGTAAAATCTTTCAATAAAACCTGGTTGATCACAGATTTCTTTTGGTTTTATAGCAAGTCTGGTTTTACAAATCTTTGCAAGCTTTTTGTCAGAAATTAAAATTTCTTTAGAAAAGTTGCCTTGTGATTCAATCTGCTCACAGATCTTATCATTCTGGTCATTATTTTCACTATGTTTTTCAACTTCCATGAAAATATTTATTGTCTATTATGATGCATAATAACATAATGCAAAATAAACTCTTTAACTATTTTGTTGTGCTCTAAAAGAGTATCATTTCTATTTTGCTTCAATCTAGCAATAGAATTACGATGTACATTAGCAAATATAGCATCTCTATACATATTCGCAGAAAATTCATAAATCTGAAATTCACTAGTAATTATGAGTATGTACTGTGTGCATTCTTCACAAATTATTTCTGTATTCATGATGACATGTAATATAATGTATTATGAACACTTTGAAATTTTCATAAAATTTTACCAAATTTCTCTTTTTAATTTCTTCTAGAAATTCAAGGTTCTCTTGAATTATGTCTGAAAGTTTCTGATGTTCATTTTTGTAATATTCATACATATTGAAATTATGTATAAATATTCGTATGCATGTATTACAAATTTCAGAAAATCCCTTGAAAACGTTTATGAGACTAGCCAAGAGTTAGGACTCTTAAATGTTCTTCTTTCTTTTGAACACATAGAATTGAACAAAATTGTAACCATCATTAAGAATATCAACATAGGAAACAATGATACCATTATGACTATAAAATCTGATGAAGAGGAATCACAACCCTCTGAATCTATGGATAAAAATCTCTCAAACTATGAAAGTAGTTCTGAAGAGGATGTTATTATCCATGAAAGATTTTACACCAACAGGGAAGCTAGCCTACCCGGAATAGTCATAAGAGAACCTGAACCTAAAGAAGAAAAAGTGGAAGAAGAAACTACCACTAGTAATTCTAAAGGTGATGGAAAAAGACCTATGGGAGATAATACTCCTAGACCATATCCAAATGAAAAACAAAATGATAATAATTTCATTTCAGAATTTTGTTCCAGAAATGAAAAATAACCAACAAGTTACGATTCTTAATTTGGATTGTACCTTAGAAACGTTTTAGCTAGTACAAGGGGTAATGCTAGAGCCTTTCTAGAAACATTCGATGACAGTGTTAAGAATACTATCTGGGGAGACATAAAACCTAACATACCACTTTTTATAAAAATAGTTGTTGAACAACTTTTACAAACAATTCACTGGACAGACTTTTGAAGTTTTCAAAAGTCAAAGAACTACCATTGAAACTACAGATTCATTAAATCATTTGGAAAAAATTTCTATTTGTGATATGTGTTACTTTGAAAATTATACTTTTGAATTTTCAAAATAGTATTGATTACCAGTTCATCTTTTCATGCCACCAAATGAAAACCAAAGATTTAAAGTTATGTCTTACAAAGACATTGCCCAATCCAGTTCAGGAAAATAATCAATTCCAGATAGATTCAAATCTATTGGGAAAAAACCAAAACAACCAGAGATTCCGCTCTTTGCAGGAATTAAGAAAGACGATTTTCTTCAACTTGAAGAAGAAGCAAGAATAGTTGGAGATACTGCAATTAATGAAGGTTATGCAGGAACATTAGAAAAGAAATTTGGACAGTTCATCTTTTTTGGAGGAGTTGACCTTACATTGGTAAAGACAACTTTTCACTTCGGAATAATTAAAATGATTATCCTCAACAATGACATGGAAGAAATAAAATTGCTTGATAGCAAATTGCTTAAAACATTGAAAGATTTTAAGAAATTTGTTATTAAAGATCAAGAATTGAAGATGATGTTAAAAATCAATATCACAATCCCATTCTGGGATGAAAATGATGTACTGATCAAAGGATATCACCATATCTAGATAAAGACACTTCTTCAGATTACGCTTGAACAACCTAATCAAGTAAACTTTCAGACATAATTTAAGAGAACCTTGAATTTCTAGAAGAAATTAAAAAGAGAAATTTGGAAAAAATTTATGAAAATTTCAAATTGTTCATAATATATTATATTACATGTCATCATGAATACATAAATAATTTGTGAAGAATGCACACAGTACATACTCATACTTACTAGTGAATTTCAGATTCATGAATTTTCTGCGAATATGTATAGTGACGCTATATTTGCTAATGTACATCATAATTCTATTGCTAGATTGAAGCAAAATAGAAATGATACTCTTTTAGAGTACAACAAAACAGTTAAAGAATTTATTTTTCATCATGTTATTATGCATCATAATAGACAATAATTATTTTCATGGAAGTTGAAAAACGTAGTGAAAATAATGACCAGAATGATGAGATATGTGAGCAGATTGATTAACAAGGAAACTTTCCTAAAGAAATTTTAATTCTGACAAAAAGCTTCCAAAGATTTGTAAAACCAGACTTGCTATAGAACCAAAAGAAATCTTTGATCAACCAGGTTTTATTGAAAGGTTTTACAATAGAAACAAAAATGCATATTATGGAGTTTCCCAAAAGGAATTTGCCATACATGTACAACATACTTATGGTAAGGTAGGAATTTCCCTTCTTACTAAACAAGACATAAATAAAGCCAAACAAAAGGTAGACCTTGACAACAACAAAAACCTTTTTTGGGTAACAATAGGAGCTATTAGGATTCAACTAAAGAGCACCTTATCTGACAAAACCTATCAACCAATTTCTATGTGTTTGATTGATGAAAGAGTACAAAATTCTGCTGAAGGATGTGTAGGTTCCCTTGAAGAAAACTTAGCATGTGGAAAATGAATTTTTAGTTTATCCAAGACTTTCAGTAAGTTTACATGACCAGAATTTTGATGGAATACTTTCCTTTGTACACAAGTACGGAATGACATGTTTAGTCAAAAACAATAATGTACCTTTTTCAATATCATATCTTGTTAGTTATGCCATACATAACCAACACAACATGACATTCGTTAAAGAACCTAAAGGAATAAAGATTGATCTTTTATTCTCAAATTATATTGAAAATAAAGAAACTGAATTTGAATGGTTAGTTCAACCATCCAGAAAATCTTTGGAAATAAATTTATCTGACCAAAGACCTATGATCAGAGAACAAAGACCACTTCTCACAAGAAGTCTTTCTTGGAGAAAGGACCATCTTCCAATCAGATGGAAGAATAATCCTGAGACTGAATCTAGTCAAAGCAGATAGCTAAAACAGCTGAGCCAGACTGTGAATGAAATGGTTAAAACCATTTATGGTGAAAGGACCATTGATGAAGAAGAAGAAGAAGAGTAAATTAATATGTCAATTCCAGACATATTAAAAGAAATTCAATTCATTAAAGAAAGTTTGAAAGATATTAAGGAAATCCTTAATTCATTTCAAGAAAGAAATGAGAAAGCCATGGAAAAACATTCTGCTGTAATTATAGCATGTGTTAAGACCCATGAAAACCACTTCAAAACTAATATTCCCAAAAAAAATTTAGGAATATTTGAAAGAAGGGGAGAAACTTCAAATCCCGAACAAGAAGTTAAAGGAAAATTTGATATTAACTTTTTAAGTTAATGGCAAATTTCAGAAAATCCCTTGAAAATGTTTATGAGACTAGCCAAGAGTTAGGACTCTTAAATGTTCTTCTTTCTTTTGAAGACAGGGAATTGAACAAAATTGTATCCATCGTTAAGAATATCAACATAGGAAACAATCATACCATTATGACTATAAAATCTGATGAAGAGGAATCACAACCCTCTGAATCAATGGATAAAAATCTCTCAAACTATGAAAGTAGTTCTGAAGAGGATGTTATTATCCATGAAAGATTTTACACCAACAGGGAAGCTAGCCTACCCGGAATAGTCATAAGAGAACCTGAACCTAAAGAAGAAAAAGTGGAAGAAGAAACTACCACTAGTAATTCTAAAGGTGATGAAAAAAGACCTATGGGAGATAATGCTCCTAGACCATATCCAAATGAAAAACAAAATGATAATAATTTCATTTCGGAATTTGTTCCAAAAATAAAAATAACAAACAAGTTACTATTCTTGATTTGGATTGTACCTTAGAACCAGAAAACTTATTGATGCATGGTATAACCATATTATGGTTGCTATGATAGTCAATAAAGAAATAATCAGAAGCGAAACTAATTCTTGGAATTATGTTTTAGCTAGTACAAGGGGTAATGCTAGAGCCTTTCTAGAAACATTCGACGACAATGTTAAGAATGCTATCTGGGGAGACGTAAAACCTAACATACCACTTTTTATAAAAATAGTTGTTGAACACTTTTACAAACAATTCACTGGACAGACTTTTGAAGTTTTCAAAAGTGAAAGAACTACCATTGAAACTACAGATTCATTAAATCATTTGGAAAAAATTTCTATTTGTGATATGTGTTACTTTGAAAATTATACTTGTGAATTTTCAAAATATTATTACATTTGTCCAAGCAGTTTTTGGACTACTTTAACAGAGAAATTCATAAGAAAATTACCAGAATCATTTAATCATGAGGTTATGGAACTTTTTGACAATGCGATTGCAAAAAAAAAGAAAAAATTGATCCAAGAATCAATAAGCAAATTGAGGTATCACTTGGGTTAGCTATTACACTTACTTGAAATCTTCTTGCAGACAAATGCAAAGAAAGTATTTTAGTAAGACATAGCAGTTACCAAAAATCCTAAGATCTGTTGTGAAAGGTATCTCAGCAGAATTCCAGGATAGTATGGTTGCTTACCACATAAAGAAAAAATATATAAGAAAAAGAAAAAATATATTTTTAAAAGATATAAAAAACCGTATAAACAAAATTTTTTGAAGAAAAGAAAATTTTCAAAAAATTCCAAGTGGGAAGAAATGACAAATACAAAGATAAAAAGAAATTTTGTCCGCAAAAGAAGAAAAATTGCAGATGTTGGCTCTGTAATGAATCTTGACATTATGCAAATGAATACCCAGCAAGACTTGAAAATGAAGAGAGAATTAAACTTTTCAATACATTTCAACAGAAAGGCTTCTACCCAATAGAAGATCCTAGTGATACAGAATTGTTGTATTATTTAACAACTGATACTGAATCTGAATCATCAGAAACAGAATCATCTGAGGATGAGTAATAAAAAAATTACTAATCCTAATTCTATTTACATCCCAGTCAAATTAAGTTTTGAAGGATATAGAAAATATACTATCCATGCTTATGTTGATACTGGAGTATCAGTATGTACATCAAGTAAATGGATAATACCAAAACAATTTTGGATTACATCTGAAAAAATCTTAAATCTGAAGATTGCAGATAAATCTGAAGCTAAAACCTCTAAAGTTGTTAAAGGTTTAGATATTGAGATTAGTGGTTACCACAAATTACAATGGAAAACTTTTTACTTTAGAATTCCCACCATATATTAGCTTGAAACTGGTATTGATTTAATGATTGGAAATGACTTTTGCCAGTTATATCATCCATTCATAGAAGAAATTGATTCTATAAGCTTTACTCTAAGTAGTAGAAGATTATGGATTTCTAAACAAAGAAAAGCTGTTGCTATG
>CAIGRF010263966.1:1311-31218 GCA_903798235.1 Fraxinus ornus
GTAAACTTAGCAACGAACTCCTCTTGTTTGCTTGCCCCCCTCAATTTATCCACCATATTCAATATCCACAAGGCACCAAACCTCCCCATATGGACCCCATTCTGTCAACCTAACAATGCCGACTTCACTGACGGACACAACAAACTCCTTCGCCTCCACTCTAAACCGAGAATTAAAATCCCTCTTTCCAGTCATAACTGTGTGCCTCTGAAATTTTGTATATGACAGATATGACGTTAGATCCGGGAGGTGGAATGACCTGGGCTCATCACGCTGAATCTGCAGTATCACTGTCGCCGGCACGTGGGGTCACGCGCCGCCGGCGCGTGAGGTAAACGCACTACTAGAGCGCCGCCCAGATGTCGCGCCAAGCTCGCCGGAGTCGGAATGCCCAGAGAGTCACCGATACGACTAAGAAACGACCTTTTTATATACTCTATATGTATAAATTTGTTTGAATTGAGCAGAAAGGGAGAGATAAACCCTAGAAATTTGCAATTTGAAAGGTTTGTATAGTTCTTTGAAATGAAAATAAAAGATTTTGGTCCTCAAAAGACATGGCATTACACTCGTTCCATATACACCAAGTTAAAGCCAAGATGGCACATATCCCCAATCCTCTAGCAACATTTCTACTGCTGAATCCCCAAAATTTTAATTACGAGCATCCGCACGTCCTTTGCAGATTAGGGAGTCACAAAATCACCACAATTCTATTGCACATTACAACTTCTCACCAAATTTCGAAATTTAATGTTTTCATTAAACAGTCAAAATGATTAAGGGCTTGTTTGAGCCCCATTTTTTTTAAATGCATTTTTCAATAGTATTATGATGGAAAATGTGCGGTTAAAAAACAAGGAAAATTTTTGGTTTTGCGTGTAATGTTATTTTATTGAAGAATGCGTGGTTGAAATGTGGTCAAATCACCGTTCAAGAATTCATTTTAATGGAAAAATGGGCCTCAAACAAGGGCTAGCCTAAAACAAAACTTAGCCTTATTGATAATTATCTTTGTTTTTCAACCTGCTTTGAAGTTTTGTCTAAATTCGTCTTCTGAGTACATACTATTGGCTTTCTTTTGAAAGGAATAGAGGGGAGAGAAAATTATTACTCATATTAGTGCATTCAATGGGATTGATTCAATGGGATTGAGTTTTCTTTTCTTCTTTCCAAATTCATGATTTGAAACTTATCAAAGATCTTCATTCACTGACTTTAGGATTCTGTGATTCATTCTTGTAAAGATTATTATCTGATACTTGAACGATAAATTTCTACCTTGCTACTCTGCTTTTGTTTCATTAAGAATGGTTAAGTTTGGATTATGAAGTTGTAGTATTTGAATTCAGTTATGATAGAATTTTGATATGAAATGCATTTGATTCATTTGACAGATTGGACAACACTTCAGAGATGGTTATCTGCATAAAGATGAATTCAAAATAGTTTATGTTGCTCCTATGAAGGTAGAACTTATCATTTGATTACTCATGATCTTTCTCAATTAATCCGTAATATTTAGACATGTTTTGTCTAGGCATTAGCTGCCGAGGTCACGTCAACCTTCAGTAATCGATTATCTCCTTTGAATGTAACTGTGAGAGAACTTACCGGTGATATGCAACTCTCTAAAAATGAACTCGAACAAACTCAGGTTATCTATTGTTCATGTGATTTTTTAATTTATGTGTATTTTATAGGTGGAAAGCTATCTTCTTTGCTTGATAAATTTCATGGTTAGAGGAGACCCTTAATTTTTCTTCTAAATTGTTTTCATGTAATTTAGATGATAGTGACGACACCTGAAAAGTGGGATGTGATCACTCGGAAAAGCAGCGATATGTCACTCTCAATGCTAGTGAAGCTCCTAATCATTGATGAAGTGCATCTGTTGAATGATGATAGAGGTTCTGTGATAGAAGCATTAGTAGCTCGCACTCTTCGTCAGGTAAGGCACATGACATACCTTAGTATATTTATTCTTTGTAAGGTTGTCGGTTACCCATATTTTGAACGTTCCTTTGGCTAACGCAAATTGCAGTTATTTTCCTATACGCACACTATCTTAGGTAATGACGTTCATGATAGGAACCACAAGCTGAGTTTTGCATTTTTAATATTTGACGAGTTTCTGGAATGTGACTAAATTAATAGAGTTCGGATGATTAGGTTTTGTGCAGTGTTTTGAGGCTTTCTTGAGATGGTTAATCTGAAAATTTGATATCTAAGGAATTCAAGGAGTGAGTTCTAGTTCTTTTCCTCTCTTTCTCCCATGCATTCTCACCGGCCAACAGATTTGATGTAATTCAAGCCACGTATACTTTGGCTGGAGGTTAGATGAAAGAGAACTTGTTTTATCATGCGTATTCATGATTTCATTTTTTTTAATTTTTTTTGGAGAAATTAGTTGACAAGGTACAAGGATTGTGATTTTCCTTTTCGTTTCCATTTTGACCCTCACTTTACATCCGAGCATCACTTGTCATTGCGAGATTGTGTCTTCATCTAAATGCACTAGTAAGTTGGTTATCAGATTGAGATGTGACTAGTGATCCTTAAAATTGACACTGGTGATTAGGTCATATTAGAGTTGTGGGCCATTAGTGAAAGGAAGAGAGTTGGTGGCTTAGTCTTATCATAACAATTGCACATCCTAATTCATGTTTATTGGACTAGTGGCCAAGAAAAGGTAATTGATGGCAATTTTGGTGGTGGTAGGAAGTGTTTTTGATGTAGTACACAATCACAATTAGTAGTTTCCTACTACAAGTGTGATAGTCCTTTTCTTAGTTGTGTTTATCTTTCAATTATGTTAATCTTTTCTAGTTATGATATGTTTTATCTTTTTATTCTTATTTTTTGTTTAGATTAGGATTTGAGTTTATTTCCTTTTAGAATTTAGTTTTCTTATATTATTAGAATTGATGAATAATTTTGCCTATAAATACAAAGACATTGTTCTTTTTTGGAACACATCAATTATTATTCAACATATACAAAGCAAGATTATTCCAATATCGTTCTTAATTTTACAAATGCTTCCGCACCAAATTGGTATCAAGGCTTACCCTTGCTTGATGACTACTTGTGGTGGTAGTGGTACACATCTTTGTGATGATGATCGAAGGATTGCAAAACCAACATTGGTCTATTATTTGGAACGAAGGATGGATATGTTTGAAGACGTAGCTGATAAGAATTTGCAGACTTTAACTGCTATGAATGTTGGTTGTTTCAACAAGCGTAGAACACGGTAACATGTGGCTAGATAGTTTCCTTGAGTCCTAGCTAAGTTTGAATACACACAAGTTATTAAAGATTCTACGAAGGTTTATCGAGAAGATATAAAGAGTCCAATTTGAAGTGTAAGAAGATTTTTAGAATACGATGCATCATCAACAATTAAGTATGCAAGGTGATAATAAATCATGAAAGTATCGAGGACTTGTTATCTAAAGCATTGTTGAAATCTTTAAATTTGAAGACTGAAAAATACTCATCTTGCTATCATATTTCAGAAGTTAATTGGGGGCGAGAAATTCAAAATATGGAGGTATGCAAAATTTCACTTTTTATTGTAAAATACTATAAAGATGAGATTATATGTAACATAGTAGAGATGGGGACAACCATGGTACTGTAACGTAGATGCCACTTACATAAGTTGAGATAACATGTATTTGTTTTGGTGGTACGATAAGAAGATTGTTTTGATGTCATGTGATTTGCGGTTTGTGAGTACTAGAAAAGATAAAGAGAAGGACTTATAGGACAGGTGATGAGGTTAAACAAGATGTAATTCAAGATAATCAGAATGTTACTCATACTACAATAGAAAAAAAAAGTATGTGCAAGTTGAAAATTCAAAACTTGCTTATCCCTTGTACATGGAAATTGACAATGAAAATAAATGTAAGGGTGAAAAACACTTCGGTAAAATCACAATTGAAAATCCCAAGATCGGGCCGTACTTCGATGATGAACAAGTTGAAGTTCACGAGTGTCCAATAGAAGAGGATGGAATTAAACCTTCTAATCACGAAGAAATTAAAGTTGAGACTTGTCAAATTGATAAGAATTTATTTTTTTGACCTTTTCTACAATTTCAATGCCAATAATTGCATAAGAATAAGGAAAATATGGACAATAAGGATTTAAGTCACCGTACCAATTCTTTTGTATTGAAAAGAGCATCACTAGACATTGAAAAGTGTGAAGAATTGAAAATAGCATGAGTGATCTTTGTCGAGAGTGGACTCGAGGATCAAAAATCGAATCATGCTTCGCTTATGAAGGAATGTTACATAGAAATTGTTCGTGAAGAAAATATGAGTATGGTAAGAACGAAGTTGAGTTAAGAGAATGCAACTGAAGAATATAACGTTTATTGAGCACATCAAGAAAATGATTTTTTTTCAATATCATTATTGACAGAAATTTTTGAGTATTTTCCTCCCGATTGATTATTTTTTCTTCATGAAACTTGTCCTCGAGTTTTATTCAAGTGGAGGGGATTGATGTATTACACAATTACAATTAGTAGTTTCCTACTACAATTAAGATATATCTTTTCTAGTTGTGTATATCTTTTAATTATGTTTATCTTTTCTAGTTGTAATATGTTTTATATTTTTATTTCTTGTTTAAATTAGGATTTTAGTTTATTTTCTTTTAGAATTTAGTTTCCTTATATTAGAAGGATTGAGTTATATTTTTGCCTATAAATACAAAGGAATCAGTTTTTGGAACAAATCAATTATTATTTAATATATACAAAGTAAGATTATTCCAATATCGTTCTTAATTACTTCATAATTCTTATTTCAAGAATTTTACAAATGCTTCTGCACCAGTTTTGGTGGATTGGGAGATTGTTCATGGATGGTTGACTAGTTGTGGTGGAGTTGGTAGTCACATTGTGGTTAATTTTATCATCCTTATTCATGGCCTTCTGTAATTATTTGCACAGTGAACTTTGAATCATGGGCTATTTTCAATTCATTCCGTTGAAAACTGCTTTCTGTTCTCGAGTCCATTGAATCTCGCTTGCTGGATATCAATACCTGTAATGTTTAAATTATGTAAAATCTAATTAAGTCATTTCAAAATATATGTCCAATGTCCAACCACGAAGTATGCAAACGTGGATCTCAAATTTGGTTCTAACTATTTGTTTTTTGAAATTTTGTACAGGTGGAGTCCACACAAAGTATGATTCGCATTGTGGGCCTTTCTGCCACACTACCCAATTATGTGGAGGTTTGCATGTTTCATCTTTGCTTAAATTATTATTTGGAAGCCTTATTTTTGATGGAAGAGAAATATAAGTTCTTGAATTTAGTTAATCTCAAACGACAACCATCTTACCTTTGGAAACACCTAGGTTGCACAATTTCTGAGGGTGAATCCAGAGGCAGGCTTATTTTTCTTCGACTCAAGCTACCGCCCAGTACCTCTTGAGCAGAA
This sequence comes from Fraxinus ornus, assembly GCA_903798235.1. Classification (NCBI taxonomy): domain Eukaryota; kingdom Viridiplantae; phylum Streptophyta; class Magnoliopsida; order Lamiales; family Oleaceae; genus Fraxinus; species Fraxinus ornus. Next base: position 6,781 of record CAIGRF010263966.1, read on the forward strand.
GTACATTGGAGTTTCTGAACAGAACTTTTCAGCTCGCAATGAATTGCTTCATGAAATATGCTACAATAAAGTACTATTTGGTCCTGCCAATCCACTCTATATCCAATATTTTGAGGTTTGATGAATTGACAATTGTGGTTGTACTTCTTTCTCCAGGTTGTTGATTCATTAAAGCGAGGGCATCAGGTTATGGTTTTTGTTCATTCGCGGAAAGACACTGTAAAAACAGCTGAAAAACTGGTAACACATTGAACATGCTTACTTGGAAATTCTTGCAAAGAAATTGTTCCTTTTTTTTTTGCTTCTTCTTGTCTTTAGAAGTGAGAAATTCATGACTTTTTTATTGTGAGGTTTTATTTGAAAGTAAAAAGTGGTGATGCATCCTTTGTAAGTACGACCACTCTCTATAAATGTGAAATCAAGAACCAGAATACATAGCATAATCATTCTGCTTGATCTGTAAATTGTGAAATTCATTCTATGTAAAAAGATGTGTTGGAAGTTTTCTGTCTCCTGCCATTGCCTCTTTCTGGAAGTATTCAATGGAATGTAATACAGACTACAGAGTTCATGATGTAGTACACACAACTACAATTAATAGTTTCACTTTATCTAGGAGTTTGTCTTTTTTAAATTATATTTTCTAATTTCCTTTTCTAGTTGTAATAGGTTTATTCTTAAATCATGTATATTAAGATTAGTTTATTTCCTTTTAGAATTTAGTTTCCTTATTTTGGTTCCTTTTATTAATAGGATTAGGGAATAATGTTGCCTATAAATATAGGGGTATTGTACACTTTTCAAGACAATCGATCATATATCAATATAAAGCAAGATTATTCCAATATACTTTTTATTTTCAATTCTTATTACAAGAATTTCATAACGCTTCCGCACCAAAATTGGTATCAGAGCAAGGAACTTACCTTATTCCGATGGCCGATGAAGGTACTGGTGGTAGTCGAACCGTCGCCGACGAACGATGGCTCGACAAACTCAAACAACGAATCGAGGGGATCGATGAAACCCTTCACAACATCACACAGATGTTGACTGCGTTGAGTTTTGAAAGGAATCGGGAGCCCATGGAGAAGCAAGCGACCTTAACTGCTATGAATGTTGGTTGTTTCAACAAGCATATAACACAGCAACATGTGGCTAGAGAGTTTCCTAAAGTCCCAGTCAAATTTGAATACACACAAGTTATCAAGGATTCTATGAAAGTCTATCGAAAAAATATAAGAAAGTCCAATTTGAAGCGCAACAAAATTTTTAAAACACGATGCACCATCAACAATAAAGTATGCAAAGTGATAATAAATCATAAAAATAATCAGAACTTGGTGTCCAAAGTATTGGTGAAAGCTTTAAATTTGAAAACTGAAGAACTCATCTTACTATCAAGTTTCACAAGGGCAAGAAATTCAAAAGATTGAGCAATGTAAAATTTCACTCTCTTGAAAAGTACTACAAAGATGAGATTATGCCCTTGTTTGATCCACATTGTTTTTTTCATTCTTATTCTTCTACTCATTTTCAACTGCACATTTTTCAATAAAATAATATTTTCCTTCACATCAATAACTTTTCCTTCTTTTTCAACCACATATTTCCCATCACATAAACCAAAAAAATACATTCTTTTGGAAATAATGTGCACCAAACAGGGGCTATATATAACGTGGTAGAGATGAACAATTGTCATGTACTTTGGGGACAATCATGGTACTATGATATAAATGCTACTTACATAAGTCGAGATAATAGATATGTGTGTAGGTGGCACGATAAAAAGATTGTCTTGGTGTCTTGTGATGCAATTTATGAATGACAAAGAGAAAAAGGCTTATAAGGCAGATGATGAGGCTAAAAAAGAAGTAATTCAAGATAATCAAGATGTTACTAACCACGGTACTAAAACAGAAAAAGAAAAGCACGTGCAAGTTGAAAATTCGAGACCTAATGATTCCTTGTACATGAAAACTACAATTAAAAACTTCAACATCGAGCCGCACCCCAATGATGAACAAGATGAAGATAAAAAATGTCCAATAGGAAAAGAAATTAAATTTTGCAATCACGAAGGAGTCAAAGGTGAAAATTGTGAAATTGAGAATAAAAATTTTGTTAACATTTTCTACAGCTTTAGTGTCAAAGAATTGCATAAAAATAAGGAAAACATGGACGATGAGGATTTGAGTCTGCGTACCAATTCTTTTGTGTTGAAGAAATCATCACTAAATATTACAGCAAAATGTGAGAAGTACGAAGAAATGAAAATAGCACCAGTGGCCTCTATCGAGAGCGAACTCAATGATGAGAAATCAAATCATGCTTCGTTTATGAAGGAATGTCATTTGCAAATTATCTGTGAAGAAAATATAATAAGCATGATAGGAACAAAGTTGACTTTGAATAATGCAACTGAAGAATATAATGATGTTTATTGAGCTCATCAAGAAATTGTCATTTTTTCAATATCGGTACTTGCAGAAATTTTTGAGTATTTTCCTCCCGATTGATTGATTTTTTCTTCAAGAAAACTGGATGATGAGTTTTATTCAAGTGGAGGGGATTGGTGTAGTATATCACAACTACAATTAATAGTTTCACTTTATCTAGGAGTTTGTCTTTTTAAATTATATTTTCTAATTTACTTTTCTAGTTGTAATAGGTTTATTCTTGAATCATGTTTAGATTAGGATTAATTTATTTCCTTTTAGAATTTAGTTTCCTTATTTTAGTTCATTTTATTAATGGGATTATGGAATAATTTTGCATATAAATATAGGGGTATTGTACACTTTTTAAGACAATCGATCATATATCAATACAAAGCAAGATTATTCTAGTATAATTCTTATTTTCAATTCTTATTACAAGAATTTCACAACGCTTTCGCACCAGTTCAAATCTTTTTAAATCAGCTGAATAAATTTTTCAATGTGCATAGCGGAGAATTCTTGATGTATGGCAATCAATTCTTCATTGTGCCATTGCCATCTTTACGTTTCTATACGAGGATAGGAAGTTCTACTTGTACTAATTTAAGAGCATCCTGTANTAACGTGGTAGAGATGAACAATTGTCATGTACTTTGGGGACAATCATGGTACTATGATATAAATGCTACTTACATAAGTCGAGATAATAGATATGTGTGTAGGTGGCACGATAAAAAGATTGTCTTGGTGTCTTGTGATGCAATTTATGAATGACAAAGAGAAAAAGGCTTATAAGGCAGATGATGAGGCTAAAAAAGAAGTAATTCAAGATAATCAAGATGTTACTAACCACGGTACTAAAACAGAAAAAGAAAAGCACGTGCAAGTTGAAAATTCGAGACCTAATGATTCCTTGTACATGAAAACTACAATTAAAAACTTCAACATCGAGCCGCACCCCAATGATGAACAAGATGAAGATAAAAAATGTCCAATAGGAAAAGAAATTAAATTTTGCAATCACGAAGGAGTCAAAGGTGAAAATTGTGAAATTGAGAATAAAAATTTTGTTAACATTTTCTACAGCTTTAGTGTCAAAGAATTGCATAAAAATAAGGAAAACATGGACGATGAGGATTTGAGTCTGCGTACCAATTCTTTTGTGTTGAAGAAATCATCACTAAATATTACAGCAAAATGTGAGAAGTACGAAGAAATGAAAATAGCACCAGTGGCCTCTATCGAGAGCGAACTCAATGATGAGAAATCAAATCATGCTTCGTTTATGAAGGAATGTCATTTGCAAATTATCTGTGAAGAAAATATAATAAGCATGATAGGAACAAAGTTGACTTTGAATAATGCAACTGAAGAATATAATGATGTTTATTGAGCTCATCAAGAAATTGTCATTTTTTCAATATCGGTACTTGCAGAAATTTTTGAGTATTTTCCTCCCGATTGATTGATTTTTTCTTCAAGAAAACTGGATGATGAGTTTTATTCAAGTGGAGGGGATTGGTGTAGTATATCACAACTACAATTAATAGTTTCACTTTATCTAGGAGTTTGTCTTTTTAAATTATATTTTCTAATTTACTTTTCTAGTTGTAATAGGTTTATTCTTAAATCATGTTTAGATTAGGATTAATTTATTTCCTTTTAGAATTTAGTTTCCTTATTTTAGTTCATTTTATTAATGGGATTATGGAATAATTTTGCATATAAATATAGGGGTATTGTACACTTTTTAAGACAATCAATCATATATCAATACAAAGCAAGATTATTCTAGTATAATTCTTATTTTCAATTCTTATTACAAGAATTTCACAACGCTTTCGCACCAGTTCAAATCTTTTTAAATCAGCTGAATAAATTTTTCAATGTGCATAGCGGAGAATTCTTGATGTATGGCAATCAATTCTTCATTGTGCCATTGCCATCTTTACGTTTCTATACGAGGATAGGAAGTTCTACTTGTACTAATTTAAGAGCATCCTGTAACATGTAAGGGGACAAAATTCTCCACTGACACAGAAGTTTGTCAAACATGATTTATGCTTATTTGTATATTAGTTATTTCTTTAAATAGTTTTATGGTCATCATATAGATTATTCCTCTCTTTACCCCATTGGCTGACGTTCTGTGCAGGTGGAAATCTCCAGGAAGAATGAGGATTTCGATCTTTTCACAAATGAGTCCCACCCTCAGCATGGACTTGTTAAGGCAAGATAATTTCTGTTGAAAACTTTTATGGGAACAACTATTTCATAAATTGTTTTAACTCTCTGGTAAGCCTATTTATGCAATTTACTCTATTCATGCAACTTAGAAAGAAGTAATGAAGTCCAGAAATAAGAATCTTGTCCAACTTTTTGAATACGGGGTTGGCATTCATCATGCTGGGATGTTACGTGCTGACAGAGGTCTGACTGAGCGACTTTTCTCTCAGGGACTTTTGAGGGTATGCTGCTTACTTTCCAATTCTGTGATCCTAGGTTTTAATTGGTATATTACTCTTACACACATTCTCTTTACTGCTAGGTTCTTGTTTGCACGGCTACTTTGGCATGGGGAGTAAATCTGCCAGCTCACACTGTTGTAATTAAGGTTGTTCTGTTTGAATATTTGTCTTATTGATTAGTTATTTTTTTGTATTGACTCACTGATTTAGAGAAGAATAATTTGGAACACTACTATAACCCAAGTAGGATTTGTTTTATCTACTTTTTGTTTATATAAGCGACTGTCAAGTCTCTGTCGTACAGTTTCCTACTGGTTTATTATCTTTTCCCTTGCCTACTGGCTTATTCTCTCCCCCTACCTTTTTGGTAGGCAGATGCGGACTTTGTCACACTCTTGAATGCTTAATTCTTGTCCAAGCTATAATGATGGAGTCTTATCTTCAGTTCAGCCATATGGCCTTCAAGCATAAGCTTATTTGCAGAAATTTTTGCCTAACACAGTTGTTTAATATCCTTCCACGCTGTTTTACTAAAACCTCAACCTCGTAGCGCTAGCCTTGATTGCCTCGTGGGAACTATGCTAACTAATTGATAACATTAGGTTCCACACTACATCCTTCATGGAGCAATTCTCTGATTTTTTTAATTCTACACGACGAGAATTAACATCCATATTTAACATCTTGTTTTAATTGGTCAAATATTTCCTTGTTGGACACTGTCTTTTTTCCTATGAACAAGTGTTGAATCACTTGATTTAAAATCTTAAGCTGTTGAGAGGGTTATACTTATATAATTTAAATATTGTTTTCAACAATGCCCCTTCACGTGTAGGAGGGGTTCATTTTTTGATTAAAGTCTTAACACATGCACAATTTCATTAAATGGATGGTGGGAGACTTGAACATAAGACCTTATGATCTTGCGTGGTCTGATATGGTATGTAATGTTGAACCACTTTATTTAAAAGCTTGAGTTGTTTAAAACAATAAGATAATTTTTATAGCTCTCTAAAGACCGGATTTTGTGATTTAGTTGTATCATATGGTGCATCAACAGGTAATCTAATTAAATTCATGGCACTTCACCTATTTACAAGCCCAAGTTTGTAGCCAAAATTTTCAATCTTCTAAGTTCTCCGATTGCTTTCAGTCATTTCTGCTAGAATCGAACATCAGATGCCATCATGACATTTTTACGTCTTTTGTTTAAAGTTTTATGATTTTTATGCATGTTATCGGTCCAGGGAACCCAAATATATGATGCAAAAGCCGGTGGGTGGCGAGACTTGGGCATGCTTGATGTTATGCAGGTCCAAATTGGCTATGCTTTTGGTTTATCTTTCATTAATGTTATTATGTGTGTTTCCTGATGTAGAAATCCTTTTATAGATATTTGGACGTGCTGGTAGACCCCAATTTGATAAAAGTGGTGAAGGAATTATAATCACAAGTCACAATAAATTAGCCTACTATCTGCGTCTCCTCACAAGTCAACTCCCCATTGAAAGTCAGGTAAATTTTTGCAATGAAGTTATTTAGATATGTTCTTTTTGACATGTGTCAGGACTCTTGTTTTGTACTCGTATTGTATTGATTACCTCTTATCTGTCAGCTTCTTTATCTCTAATATCTACTCAAATGGTAAATCAATCCTCGTCTTGTACTTTTTTCCCTGTAAAGCTGTCATAAAAACAAGGCGTGAGATGCTGGTGCAATCTGCATATGTTTAACCCTCTGTAGTGTACTCACGTACAAAAAGATGCTGCATGGTAGATAAATCCTTGAATTAAGAATCTAAGATATTATAAATGAAATCATTATCACACTCTTTCAGTAACCTGATGCAATATATTAAATTGAACGAAGAAATATTTACTTAATTATGTGCTAATTTTACTGAGACAATTGTGCTATAATACTGCTATTGCTGAGGTTCTAGCTTATTGGTATAGGGTTACAACACCAAATTCAGGGGATCTGAAGACTCTAGAATATTCAATTAGTTGTCAAGGGTTTTAGCATCAATTGATCTCCCTGGTTAATGATCATGGCCCAAAAACTAATTGCACAAATGTTACACCTAACTTTGTGTCGTAGATTTAGATTGATAATACTTGGAGGAAAAACCTAAAGAATATATTCTCTGAAAAAAAAAAATTCAATCTCAGTGTCATAAATTTTACAAGAAAAACTAGAGAAGATCTGCCGAGGCTGCTTGAAGCATAATTGGACTACCTACAGATTCTGTGAGATCTATCCTGGGCTAGAGTTCCTTGCCTTTTTCTTGACACTATCGCTTCTTCACCTTTCTGCCTTTATGTTGAAAACAGAGAATCTAAATTCAGTACACCCCTGGCAAATCGCCAACTGGTGGTAATCTGAATCTATTTTTATGTACCTCTTCTTTCTTATTTTATGATGCTTCAAAATTAATACGGAAATTGACCTTTTACCTTGAAGACTTTTAGAACTCTCAGGAGTTTAAATTGTAAAAAAATCCCAATGTATTATCTAAATTTTTTTCAATAGTTATTACAGTTTAATCTAAGAAAGTCTACCAATAGTGTATTACTATGGATCCCGTTTCTTGAATAATATACATCTGCATTCTGGGTAACATTTTGTTGAGAATACCGTGCTTAGGAACATTCAACACCACCGTGAGTAATCAAGGAGGAAAGAAGACCAAATTGATTAGTTGGAAACACCATGATCTTCTTAGGATGTTACGACTGCCTGCATACGAGTAGCTCAATTGGGTTTCTTTGGAAACTAGAATTTTACTTCTTCTTTAGACTTTCATTTTATACCATAAATATATACATGAATGGGTTTCATAAATTTGTTTCGGAGCACATGTCCTTTTTTCTTTTCCAGAAGTAAGTTATGATCTTGCATTTTTGGCATGCAAGTTAATTTTGGTTCTCCGGAAAAATGGGGACTTTGACTTTGATGTGGGCAAAAATTTTTTGAACTATATTTTCAATTTTTGTTGCATCAAGTAGCTGACACTTTTCTTTCTGTTCTTGTACCTTGACTTGCAGTTTATCAACTCTTTAAAAGATAACCTAAATGCAGAGGTCGCACTGGGCACAGTGACAAATGTTAAGGAGGCCTGTGCTTGGCTTGGGTATACATATCTCTTCATAAGGATGAAAATGAATCCTCTGGCGTATGGCATTGGATGGGATGAGGTAATTTTTTCCCCCCTCTATTTTGAACACGTTTGATGTATTATTCTCGTAATCTGCTGATAACTACGGGGATGATCTAAACCTTCGAATTAATGTAAGTCATTGGCATGTTTGAAGATACCTAATAGTTTTACTGTGACATTTCATACTTGTTGGAATGAACACAAGGTGGATTCATTGAAAGTTCTTGGTTAGAACATTCCAGTATACCTGGCAATGGATTGAAAGAGGTTGCAAAAATAGAATCATGTATTGACACCAAATTTATTGGGAACAAGGCTGCATCTGTTGTTCCTAGAGAAGTGTTCCCAAGAAATTATAGAATCATCAACCTAGTGAAGGGTGTGTATAAGATCTTGACTAATGTTCTGGCTAGATTTGCATAGAAATTATAGAGATTTCAGAATCATCAACCTAGTGAAGGGTGTGTATAAGATCTTGACTAATGTTCTAGCTAGATTTTCTATGCAACACTTATTGCTAATTGAGTTCGTTGGTGCTGTAACTGGACTTATTAAAGACTTGTAGAGTAAGTAAATACTTATTCGAATAGAGAACTATGAGTTGTGTTTGGATTGTGAGGGAGGAACTTATCTTGCCTTTTTTAGGTAAACAATTTACTTAGTCACGATTAACATCAAATTGTTCTCTCCTTTCTAGCATTTCTTGGTATCGCTTTCTGTCTGTTTAAGATTCCAATGAAAGTGGTTCATAGGGTCGAGCATGCAATATATCATTTTCTCTTGAACGGAAGTGATGAAGATTGAGTGGGTGGTAGATTATGAAATGGTTATGAAAGCGAAAAATGGTTGTGGGTTTGGGTGTAGGCCATTTGGTGTCTCAAGACATTCTCTCCACACAAATTGTTATAGCATCCTAACTTTGTAGCTAAGCCCCATTTGACATGACTTTTGAGCTTAAAAGTTGCTTTTGGGTATGTTTGGAATATTTTCTTAAAGTACTTTGTTTGATTAGAAAAAGTTTTTAGAGGAAGTTAGTCCAATGTGGCTTTTTTAAGTTCTACAAAAAGTGGAAACAACACCGAAGGAGAAGCTATCTCGTGCAGACCCTAATTCCCATTCAGCACAAGATAATTGAGGGTAACTATGGTAATCACCATTTATCAAACTATTCCGCAACTGTCTTTAAACACTTTTATTCCCCACCTACTTTTATCTCTCTTATTGAAATTTTATCACTTAATTTTAAAGTAGTGCTTGTGCAGACGATTATAAGAAATCTAAAGCAGAGAACGGAAAAATATGAGGAATAGGATATGTTTTATTATGCTTCTGTACATAAGAATTTATAGATCTCTCTAGGATACAAACCGGGTAACTAATCTCCCTAATTAAAGAAAATAAAAACTGATTCCTAAATAATCTGTACATCTCACAAATCTCTCAACTAACTAAAATAGCACATAATCAAATATAATACATAATTACAAAAATCCTAGGAAATCTTCTAACACTCCCCATCAAGTTGGCATGAATATATCACTCATGGCAAGCTTGCTAACTAAGTTCTCATACTGCGCCCTAGGAAGTCCTTTGGTGAGAATGTCTGCTACTTGGCTCGTGGTGGGTATGTAGGACATGCATATAACACCGCTATCTATCTTGTCGTTGATGAAATGTTTATCCATTTCTAGATGCTTTGTTCTGTCGTGTAGAACTGGATTGTGAGCTATGGAAATAGCTGTCTTGTTATCACAATAGACTTTAATAGGTGTTGGTGTCGGAACTTTCAATTCTTTTAGGAGTTTTTTGATCCATAACACTTCACAAAAGCCATGTGCAACGGAGCGAAATTCTGCCTCTGCACTACTCCTTGCCACAACACTCTATTTTTTGCTTCTCCAGGTGACAAGTTCCCTCCTACCAAAGTGCAATAACCTGAGTTAGATATTCTATTGTTTACATCACCTGCCCAGTCTGAATCTGTGTAGGCTTCTACATGGAAATGACCTCTATTTTTGAACAAGAGTCCTTTCCCCGGAGTTCCTTTCAAATATCTCAAGATCCTAAACACGGCTTCAAAGTGAGTAGGTCCAGGTAAATGCATAAATTGACTTACTACACTTACTGAAAAGGCTATTTCAGGTCTTGTGTGCGACAAATAGATTAGTCTCCCAACTAATCTTTGATAACGTTCTCGATCCACCACCTCATTTGATGTTGCTGCTTTTAGCTTCACATTTGGGTCCATTGGAGTTTCTACGGCTTTACAACCTGTCATCCCTGTCTCCTTGAGCAAATCAAGAATGTATGTGCATTGGTTGATAAAGATTCCCTTTTGGACCTTGCAAATTCCATCCCGAGAAAATACTTAAGCTTTCCCAGGTCCTTGATGTCAAATTCGGCCTTAAGCTTATTCTTCAACTTGTTGATCTCAAACAGATTATCTCCAGTCATGATAATATCATCTACATATACTATCAGAATAGCTATTTTACCCTCGGTAGAGTGCTTGAAAAACAAAGTGTGATCAGCTTGGCTTTGTGAGAAGCCGTGCCTCCTTATTGCGTTCCCAAATCGTTTAAAACAAGCTCTTGGTGATTGCTTTAGCCCATATAAAGATTTTCTTAACCTGCAAACTTTGCCTCTTCCAAGGCTCTCTTCAAATCCGGGTGGCAAGTCCATATACACTTTCCTTTAGATCTCCATTTAAGAATTCATTTTTGACATTGAACTGACGAAGTGGCCAGTTGAAATTAACTACAAGAGAAAGAAGTATTCTGATGTTGTTAATCTTAGCAACAGTAGCAAAAGTCTCTTGGTAGTCTATACCATGAGTTTGGGTAAATCCTTTTGCTACGAGTCTCGCTTTGTATCTCTCCACACTTCCATCAGCTTTGCACTTCACTGTAAACACCCATTTGCACCCGACTTTCTTGTCCTGGGAAGATCAGTATGTGTTATTTTTCCTAAGAGCATTTATCTCTTCCATCACAGCTAATCTCCAATTCGGATCATCTAATGCTTCCTGAACAATTCTTGGCACATACATATTAGAAATCCTAGACACAAATGCTTTATGAGTATGTGATAATTTTTCATATGACAAGTATTTTGCAATGGGGTATTTTGTGCAAGCTCGGGCACCTTTTCTTAATGCAATTGGAAGGTCAAGATCTGAAGAGGACATGTTAGGCAAATCATTAGATGGAGAAGGAATAGGAGTAGAAGAAGGATTACTCTTGAGTTGTAGGACCTTCACTCGGCAAATTGGATTGGGCTTCTGCTAGAGGAACAACCGGAACAATAGTACGTTTGTGGAACCTCTTCCTGGTATAAAACTGAAGCTCAGGATGAGGATTACAATCCGTTTGAAGTACTTCTTCCCCTGTCTCTGATAACGTAGTATCTGACAAATTTAGATTAAGAGTGCTATCATTAGGTTCCATTCTTTCCACAATTGTTTTCGAAACTTGTTTATCAGAATTAATCAAAGGTATAGATTCGTCTAGAATGGGTAAAGTTTCCCAAAAATTATCTTCCTCACTAATGTTATCCCCCTGAAGAGAATTTTTTTAAAGGAAGGTTGGTTCTCAACAAAGCGTACATCCATACTCTCAAAAAATCTTTGTAACTGGATTAAAGCATTTATACCCTTTTTTATTAGATGCATAACCAAGAAACGCACATTTTTCAGCTTTTGGATCTAGTTTTGATTGAAAAACATCTGGTATATACACATAACAAACACAACCAAACACTTTTAAAGGAAGATCCGTAGTTATTCGAGATGTGGGAAAACAATTTTTTAAAACTTGTAAAGGTGTTTCATATTTTAAAACTCGAGATGGCATTCCATTTATCAGGTAACAAGCAGTTAGGAGGGCGTTTCCCCAGAGATATTTAGGTACATTCGTAGAAAACATGATGGCTCTAGCTACTTCAAGAAGATGTCTATTTTTTTTCCTGCAATTCCATTTTGTAACTTGATTGATGGATAACACCTTTTTCGGTCAGAAATGCTCCTAAATATTTATTAAAGTATTCAGTCCCATTATCTGATCTTAGAATGCCAATTTTGGTTTGACATTGATTCTCAATCATCAGGAAAAATTCTTTAAATCTTTGTTCAACCTCTGATTTTCTTTCCAACAAGTAAACCCAACATACCCTTGTGTGGTCATCAATAAAAGTTACAAACCATTTTTTGCCAGAAAGTGTGTTGACCTTAGATGGCCCCCAAACATCACTATGAAACAAATAAAATGGTTTTGAAGCAAAATAGGGTTTTATTGGGAATGAAACACGATGATCCTTAGCCAAATGACAAGCCTCACAATGAAGTATTGGACAATCAATTCCTTTAAATAATTTTCCTAAACAATCAATTCCTTTAAATAATTTAGGAAACAAATGTCTGAGATATTGAAAACTAGGATGCCCTAATCTTCTATGCCATAACCTAAGTTGCTCGGACTTGGGTACGGGTATCGAGTACGGGTACGTATTTAAGTATCGGATCTTTTATTTTTTTAAATGGAGGATACGGGGACATGGCTAAAAAGAGTCCAAATTTCGGACACGGGTACGTGGGTACGTTTTTGAAACTTCAATTAAATTTTTTCTCCCAAAAACTTCATATTTAAAATTAATCAAAAATATTATTTGATTATTTCTATTTTGTCAAGTTTTGAAAAAATATTAATTTCAAAAAACGCTATTAAATTGTTCTAACATTTTTATGCATATTGATTTTATAATTATCTGTCAATCATTTGGTCAAAGAAAAATCATATTTTAAATTGTTTTAAAATTTTGTAACGTTAATCATGATATTTTTTAAAATTAAAATGATTTTATCTAGATCAAAAGAATCAAAAGCATAATTAATAAATAATAAATATGGTGTAATTTGCTCAACCAATAAAGCATTAAAATTCGAAGAAAAACATAAATAAATCCAACCAATAAGACATGTAAATATACTTTAATTACAACAAAATAAAAAGGCAATTTTTTTTTTTAAAAAAAAAAGAGAGCAAAAAATGCCCAAAACTTAAAACAAAAAATAGTCCCAAGACTTAAAACAAAAAATTGGCCCGAGTCCAACACTTCTCTTCCTTCTCCTTCTGCCTAAGTGACTTTTCTTCTTCTTCCCTGCAACTTCCGGCTGCAAATGAAGATTTTGACTGTAAATGGCGATTCCTCTTCTTTCTCCTCCTCCTCCCTACGCGACTTTTGGATCTGCAACAAATGGCTCTGCCTCTGGCCGTGTCCGGTTGAAATTCGCCGCGTCCGACCCGTATTTCGTACCGGTACCCGTGTCGTGTCGACACGGGTATGCCGACCAAAATGAAGGGTCCGAGCATCATAGGCCATAACATAACTTGATCATAGACAGAGTTTGAACTAGTAGTACTTAAACCATGAGCTTTTTTTATTATCGAAAGCGGTTTCATCAAAGTAGTAAAGCCCATTTATCTCTCTAGCAGTTCCAATCGTCTTCCCAAGTTCTGGACCTGAAAAACACAGGTGGAAGGAAGGAAAAAAAAAATGGAGCAGTTAGTGTCTTTAGACAATCTGTTGACGGAAAGAAGATTGCAGGAAAGTTTTGGAACATGTAAAACAGATTTTAGAGTAATTTTTTCTGAAATTTTAATGTTTCCTTTGCCTGCAATGGATGAAAAACTACCATCAGCAATTCTAACTTTTTCAATACCAGAACAAGGATAATAGGAACTAAACAAATGAGAGCAGCTTGTCATATGATCGGAGGCCCCTGAATCTATGAGCCATGGACTGGATTTTCCTAGAACTGAGAGTGCCAATGAATAGCTACCTGTTTGTGCCACAGACCCGACAGGAGTGTTAGGTGACGAATAGGATTTTAGAAGTTTAAGAAGATGATCTAATTGTTCTTTACTGAATGGGGATGATCCAGCCTCGTTTGCTGTAGGCATATTCTGTTCACCAAGTTTGTTCACCCTGCCATTGGGTGGTCTGCCGTGCAACTTGTAGCAATTCTCTCGGGTATGGCCTTGTTTCCCACAGTAATCACAGCGCAGGTTATTTTTGTCTCCAACCCGCTGATTTTGGGATGATCTTCGGGTGACTTGGGCCTTGGGAATAGCCAGGGCTGATCCTTCCACAGGTCATGTTGCACTTGCAGCCTTCTTTCCAAGCATCACCTGTTTCCGGCTTTCTTCTCTACATACTTATGCAAATACCTCACTGATTGGGGGCAGAGGATTTCTTCCAATAATCCGGCCACGAACCTTATCGAATTCAACATTTAAGCCTGCAAGAAACTTGACGACTTGGCCAACATCCACCATCTTCTTGTAATAATTGCAGTCCTCGGGTGACTTCCACTCGTAATCGTTGAATAAGTCCAGGTCCTGCCAAATTCTCTCAAGAGAATTAAAATATTTAGTTACAGAGTCCTCTCCTTGGCGAATTTGTCCAAGTCGAAGAGTTAATTCTTACACTTGGGATTGATTCCCTAAATCAGAGTACATCTGTGAGACATTGTCCCATAATTCCTTGGCTGTAGAGTAGCAGAGATAATTTGCACCAATCTCTTCAGCCATGGAGTTAACCAACCACGTCATTACCATGGAGTTTTCAGGCGTAGGATGAATCCTTCACGTTGGGCTTCTTCGTGTCTCCTGTGATATAGCCAATTTTCCCTCTCCCTCTGAGATACATGCAAACAGATTGTGACCACCGGAGGAAGTTGTCACCATTTAGTCGGATTGTACTGATCTGAATAGGGTGATTTTCATGTAGATTCCGGGCAATCTGAGGCTGGGGCTGAGGACTTGACGTGACTTCTGACATTTTTAGGGACAGGAAAGCAAAAACAATACCCTGGGTCTTTTTCTGCTCTGGTACCATAAAGCAGAGAACGGAAAAATATGAGGAATAGGGTATGTTTTATTATGCTTCTGTACATAAGAATTTATAGATCTCTCTAGGATACAAACTGGGTAACTAATCTCCCTAATTAAAGAAAATAAAAACTGATTCCTAAAATATCTGTACATCTCACAAATCTCTCAACTACCTAAAATAGCACATAATCAAATATAATACATAATTACAAAAATCCTAGGAAATCTTCTTACAAAATCAAATTGGCGAGTTTGAAAAATCTTTATTTAATAGATCCATTGTTTGAAAAGCTTTGTTATTTTAGATTCAAGAAATGATTTTGATTGCACATACGATTATTAAAAGTTTTACATTGACATCACTATTTTATAACTTCAAATGACTCCTACACTCTCATGGATTTTCAGTAACATGCTTGATGAATGATAATCAAAAGCTTTATGAATATATTGTTTGAAATCTGAGTATGCAACATCTCTATTTGTCGGATCCATTTTTTGAGGGCTCCTTAATTTTAGATCTAAGAAATGATTTTCGAATTAAATAGAATTATTAGCAGTGTTCTAGTGTAAAGAGCGACGAAGCGTGGAAGCCAAACTTCGGCCTAGGCGAGCTTAGGTGAAGTCTAGGCATTAAAAAGTATAAAAAAAGTTTTCTTATTTTAATATTATTTTAAATTTTTAAATCAATTTAAAAATTATGTAATAGTTACTAAAGGAAAAAGCGCAAAAAAGCATTGAAAGGCGTTAAAAAGCATAAAAACATAAAAAAGTGCTCGCTAGGTGCGCCTAGGCTTGAAAAAAATAAAAAAAAATTGAAAAATCGAAAAAGCACGAAGTGAGGCGTTTTGCTCCGCTTCGCCTAGGCGCACCTAAGCGCCGCTCTTTAGAACACTGATTTTCAGAAGTTGTCCTTTGACAACACCATTTTATTACTTGGGTAGACTTTGCTCTCACTTATCTTCGAAGACATGCTTGATAAGTGATAATTCGAAAGCTTATTTATGGTTCAAGCTTACATTAAATTATTTTTCAAGTTTATGGAAAGGAGCATGGTTAAACAAAAAGAATGTAACCATTTAGTGCATATGATACTCAAACTTGACTTTTGACTAGAATTGAAATATATAGGAAGGTGGACCTATGGCTCTCTGGGTTTCGGTTTTGAGAATGGTGACTAAAGGGGTTTGTAAATGTTGATATGGTTTCTAGTTTAGACTATCTTCTCTAATTAGTTCTATTGGAATCAACACCTAAATTATATGGAGGGTATTTTAGTCCAAACTGGATCCATCCATAAAAAAATTATTCCAAAAGGTCTATGTTATTAAAATTTGGTCTTTTTGGTTATTAATTCTAGCGTAAAATGTTGAAGTTCTTTTATGGAAGAATTTTAGGTGGAGTTTTTGATAAATGATCTTCGTAAACCAACTCATTTTATCATATTTATAGTTAGATTAGTTACCTTTTCCAAGCTCCTTGTCTTGTATGGCCGATAGCTTTCAGTTTCGTAGGGGAATCTTCTCTTAATTTTATGCTTTACATCTCTGTAGCACGGACACTTCAATTAGGGTAGCGTGTCTGTGTCCGATACGTGTCGGAGACGAGTCGATACCGACACTTTTCGAACACTCTACCGTAACCATTTAGTGCATATGATACTCTATCGTATTGCATTGGAGTCGTCTGCCATGGTAAATGATGTCTTAGTTAGTCACAATGGGAGCCCTAGTTGGAACATTGTTTTTGGCCGAGGTTTGCAGGATTGGGAATTAGATGACTATGCGCTGTTTTTGACCATGTTATACGAAGTTCGTCTCAGGGTTGGAGATAGTGATTGTAGCAGGTGGAGGTTGACACGTGATGGTATTTTCTCCGTTCGAACTTATTTTAGTTCATTATTGAGACTTACTGAGTGCGCATTCCTGTGGAAGATGGTTTGGAAATGTAAACTACCCTCACGAGTGACATTTCTTTTATGGACGGTGGTCAGAGGACAGGTGTTAACGGTGGATAATCTTTGTACAAGGGGTTTCTGTATTACAGAGTGGTGCTATATGTGTAAGAGGGATGGGGAGACGATTGACCACTTGTTTCTTCATTGTGATGTTGCTCGCTTTCTGTGGAACGATATCTTGGCATCACAACACATGGATTGGGTGTTGCCGAGGCGTATGGAGGACACATTAAAGGCATGAAGGAGAAAGTTTCGCGACAAGAACATCAAAATTGTTTGGGATCTTATTCTGGGTTGCATCGTTTGGTGTGTATGGAGAGAAAGAAACAGTCGTTGTTTTGAAGACCAATTACGTACAACAGAACAGTTTAGGGAATTGTTTTATTTCACTTTGTATACTTAGTTTAATATTGCAGCCACTAGGCATATTGACGGGCTGCCTAATTTTATGTTGTTTCTTTCTGATTTAAGTTAATAATACACTTCCCGTGTATTATGCTTTTTGATTAATGAAATTGTGATTACCTTTAAAAAAAAAAAAGTTATTAGCAAGTAACAAATAGGTACTCATGTTTAAAAGATTTTAACAAGAAAAATTAATAACAATTATAAAACTAAATTTATACTATATAAATTAAGAATTTTTAAGAAAAAATCAACGTTTCGATGACGTGTCGTATCTATACTTTTTTTAAAAATCGCGTGTCGGCGTATCCGACACGTATCGTGTCGGACACACGTGTCCGTGTCGGTGCATCATAGCCTTACATTGATGACTATATTCAAATAAATAAACGTGTTCCATCTTTAGCCGCTTAAGCTTTTAGATGAGGCTGTTCAACATGGTATCAAAACATGCAAAGATCCTATTTCATATTTTTTCGTCACTCATTCATAAAATTTGCACGTGTCAGTTTTTTTATGAAAAAATGAATCCTACCTAGAGGTGAGGGGACATGTGGAACGGTGGAAGGCTAAGCCCTTGTTTGGTTGATGATATGTGTGGTTGAAAAGTTATGAGTCCCATAAAATGTGTGTATAATTATTGTTGATTTTGACTTAGACTTATGCAATTTTTAGTTGAACCAAATAGGGGTTAAATTTAAATGAATAACTTGTCCCATATCTAAGAGTTGAAGCTTTTAGATAAGGTGGTTTAGCACTACTTTCACTTTGATTAAATTAATATTGTCAACTATATTATTTGTCACGGCAGGTAATTGCAGATCCTTCATTGAGCTTAAAGCAAAGAGCTCTGGTATCAGATGCTGCACGTGCACTTGACAAGGCAAAAATGATGCGTTTTGATGAGAAAAGTGGCAACTTCTATTGCACCGAGCTTGGTCGTATTGCTAGCCACTTTTATATTCAATATTCTAGTGTTGAAACTTACAATGAAATGTTGAGGCGTCATATGAATGATAGCGAGGTAATTGATTTTGATATCCAGCTTTTTCTGTGTAATGCAATGCAAGGTGAAAATATTTTAATGAATGCTTCAATACTTATTTTTTTCCTTGTCAACTAATGGTTTGATAATTAATTATTTTGTACTTTTATTTTCATATCTGGTGGAACGTTTGCCTGCTTTTCTTCATATTTTCTTTAATGTTTGTTTCAGTGAGACTTAATTATATACTCCCCACTATATTTCTCTGTCATGAGTAAATTAGTCATGAAAGGACCATTTAAAGATAAGAGTTTGGTAAGAGTGGAAATTTGTATATTGAATAAATATGTAGTGTAAGGGAAAGGGGATTATGATCTCTGGACTTTGAAGTTTAGAGCTTGTTAATTGTTGAACCCTCCTTCCTCTGGAATTCTTAAGAACATCATTTTGGGTTGAGAAGTATAAGAAAATAATTCAGAAACTGGAACCCTCTACTGCAATCTTGTAATAATAAATATTGGTTGCTATTATGGCAAAGTGTATTATAATATGATCTCTGACACTGGGATTTATGGTTCCAGACACTGGAATTTTAATGAATTGAATGGCGGTTACTTTGAAATATAATTTCTTGATTCAAGCTTCTCAATTTCACTAACACAAGGACATCTGTATAGGTGATTGACATGGTTGCCCATTCTTCTGAATTTGAAAATATTGTGGTGCGAGAGGAGGAACAGAATGAGTTGGAAATGTTGGCTCGCACATGTCCATTGGAAATTAAGGGTGGTCCATCAAATAAACATGGAAAAGTTTCAATTCTTATTCAGGTTCCTGTGAATTATCATCTGTATGTGACATACTTCTTGAAGTAATGCGCCCGTCTTTGATAATTATGAATTAAATTTTTATTGCAGATGTATATATCTCGAGGTTCAATTGATTCCTTTTCGTTAGTTTCCGATGCAGCATATGTCAGTGCAAGTTTGGCTCGTATTATGCGAGCTTTGTTTGAAATTTGTTTGCGCAGAGGGTGGACTGAAATGTCTTCCTTCATGCTGGAATATTGCAAGGCTGTGGATCGTCAAATTTGGCCCCACCAACATCCTCTAAGACAATTTGACAAAGATATTTCAGCAGATGTTTGTCTAGCTTTTCATTTTTCTCTCTCAGAGCAAGTGTATTTTAAGTTGAAATTATGAGTTTTTCATTTTGTTTCAGGTACTGAGGAAACTTGAAGAAAGAAGAGTTGACTTAGATCACCTATATGAAATGCAGGAGAAAGATATTGGGGCTTTGATTCGCTATGCACCTGCAGGGAGGGTATTGCTTCATTTACTTATCTAGTTCCAGGACTCTTGTCGTATGACTTTCGTCAGTTAATATGAAATCCGTAGAATTTGATTTGAGTTATTTTCTGACTTGAAGTTGGTCAAGCAATACTTGGGATATTTCCCAATGCTCCACTTATTTGCTACGGTGAGTCCAATCACAAGAACAGTTCTGAAGGTAATAGAAAGTTGATATCATTAAACATCCTTTTTTCTTTGCTACTGAAATATTGTGAACAACCTTGTAGTTGAATTTCTAAAATTTCATTTATCTTTCTGTTAGATTGATTTGGTCATTACACCAGATTTCTCGTGGAAAGATCGGTTTCATGGTACTGCTCAGCGCTGGTGGATTCTAGTAGAGGTGTGCCTTGATATTTGCTTTCTTGTTCATTTTTTCATTTCTCATTTGTATAAATCATATGATGGATCCTGCCTTCTGAAACTTTTGAAAACTATGTATGGTTAAGTGACAAGAAATAAAGTATCATCCTTATCTGAGTATCAAGCAAATGAAACTGATAGCTGAAAGATTTAGCTTTTTAAGAAGAAAAATAAAGGAGAATGTTACAAAACAAATTATCAGCACAAGAATTTGAGACCACGCAAAAGAATGATTAGTTGGAGGTGTCTTCTACTTCAATCTTTCTCCTTTTGCATTTGTCTTTCTTAGTCTGCATTACACGGGGAAGAAACCATTTATGCGAGTCATTCCAAAGCAGAGGTTTTATGCCAATTGAGTGATGATAACATGAATGCTTGTCTACTAAATAGTCATAGTTAATCTGTGTTTATGGCCACTAGATGGTGTTGTATCTTACCAAGGTGGCCAATGAAATAACAAGAACTTCACATTGATTCAAATTTTAAGACAGTGATGACGTAAGCTGCAAGGGTGGCACAGATGGGATTTGTCATTCTCAAATTAGTGAACTACTATATTTAGAGGCCATACATTGATACGTATTATTCAAACATTTTCTAGTTTTGGATAAGAAATTTCTGTTCTTCCAAGTATGAAAGATATCAAAACTATTTACCTTTTGCCCAGTTGGGTATTATCATCTAAATCTCTTTGGCCTCTATCTTTAAGATTATTTAACTAGTTGTTTTTCCATTTGATAAGGACCCTATCTTAGCTTTTTATCGAAAGAGCACCAAGGGGGTGCATCCCCAATTGAAAGTGTACCTTGGTTACTCAGCCTACTAAATGGGGTGCAGCCCCAATTCCTCCATGTTTTCTTCATGAGTCACTATATTAGAAGATAAAATCTCAGGGTTTGGTAGGAGTGAGTGCGCCAAATGTTAATCTCAGTTGCTATTTCGAAAGATAATCGATTTAAAGAAGAAATATTGGATTTTCTGAGATCAGATGCCAATGGGTCTTCTTTCGGATGCATTTTTGCATTTCTCCCTACGCGCTTAGTGCATTTCCATTGCACTGTCTGATGTCAGAGGAATTAGGTAGCTGTTCCTTTTCTAGTTTTTAAATTCTCTCTATGAGAATTTGTCGTTGCCTGCACTTCTATCCCATCTTTAGATCAACCAAAAGCAAAAAAAATTGAAGTATCTTTGAAGATGATCTCTGTGCAACTTCTTTGTTAAACATGAGTTGATTGCAGTTTTTGTGCTTTTTATTGTGAATATCAATCTGCAAGTGAATATGTGTGCCCCTGTATTGAAAATTTATGTCTGCACAGATGCATTATTAAATGTTTTACTTGCTATTGTCAATGCCTTGTGCTTTGTGAGTCATTGAATAGCTGATCATCTTGCTTTTATAGGATTCCGAGAATGACCACATATACCACTCAGAGCTCTTTACATTGACGAAGCGGATGGCCAATGGGGAACCTCAAAAGCTATCCTTTACTGTGCCTATATTTGAGCCACATCCTCCTCAATATATTATTCGTGCAATTTCAGATTCGTGGTTGCATGCTGAGGCTTTTTACACCATATCTTTCCAGAACCTTGCGCTTCCAGAGGTGGCCTTATAAAGTTTTGCATATTTTTCCCTTGAAGGCTATCAGACAAATTCATCTTGTCAATTTTGTTCCTAATCTAAAAGGTTACATCCTTCAGGCACATACAACACATACAGAACTTCTTGATCTGAAACCCCTTCCTGTGACTGCACTTGGCAATGGAACTTATGAAGCATTGTATAAATTTTCGCACTTTAATCCTATACAGACACAGGTTTTATCAATCTTCTTCTTCTACTTCTATTTGGGTTTTAGTTCTTAATTTATGCAAAGATTGTAACTTTAAGTTGTATCGCAAAGTATGGTGCATCTGACCTGATGATTAAATACATTGTGGCAGGCCTTTCATGTTCTGTATCATACGGACCAGAATGTTCTCTTAGGAGCTCCAACAGGAAGTGGGAAAACCATATCAGCTGAGCTTGCTATGCTCCATCTGTTTAACACTCAGCCAGATATGAAGGTTTTTATCTTAATTATTTTGATGCTATATTGGTGTTTAACCGTTAGTTCTAGCTTCCTTTAGGTTCCATTTGTTTCCCAGGAAAATGGGGAAAAAAAATACAAATGGAGGAAAAGAAAAATTTCTAGTTTGGTTGAATGGAAATTCTGGGGAACGATGGGAAATATCTTTTCAAATTGCAGAAAATTTGAAAAAAATTGGATGACTAAGGGCAGGGGCAATATTTCCCATCAAACTTTAGTGGTATTGCCCAACACATTGAAGAGTAGAAATTTTTATTTTCCTGAAAAATCAGATTTTCTATTTTCCCCACATTCCTTGTAAAATAAACGAAATCTTGTGCATATTCTAATATTCCTTTTCTGTACTTAATGTGCATATGGTCTTGTTTTTCAATTGATTTCCATGCATGTGTGGTCACTTAAGCTAAAAGCTTAGATTGGATTGTCAGATTAGATTGGATTGTCAGATAATGTGGATTGGGTTTTCAAGTCTAGTACCACTTTTTTTTTTTTGACACCCTTGGTGCAAGATGTTGACTCTCTTCATAAGTCTTCCATAAGGGTATGTTTATAGCTGTTCCCTAAATAATTTGACTGTAATTTCTATGAATGAATTACCTCTCGATGATCTTGAATTGGTTCAATATCAACGATATTTGAGGATCAAAGCAATTTGTCGTCGAGACTTGAATAGTGTAACAAAGGAATTTCTTTTATTCATACCAAATCCAAACTTGGATTCCTGACCCAATCCATCTGAAATTCCACCATTTATCATTTTTCCTTCTTTTTGTCTATAACTTACCTTATGTCTTTCTTGTACAATCTGAGGAAGTATCATTGGATTGCCCCCTTTATCTTAGTCACATGGTAACAAACCCTAGCAAACAAGAAATGCAATTGAGGAGAAAAAAGAGCTAATTTCTAGGCTCCATTTTTTACTGTGATTTTTTGGAAGATGAAGCCAAAATCTGATAAAGATGAGGCCAGTGTAAAAGATCTAATATTCATCAAATTCACTCTTTTTTAGGGTTTGTAATTTCTTCGATGGAACCTTAAAAATGGGAAAATGGGAAAGAAAAAAAGAATTATATATAACCATGGATGGGGTTCTCAAATCTCAAATACCATTAAAATTGATACCCTTGTCCTAAAACATTTAATGCTTCTATCTGATGGCATGCTTTACTGCATTTGCAAACTATTCCAGTTATATGCATGATTGACCTTCAGAGGTCAAGCAGCAGATTGGGCATGACATAAAGTAAGGATGATTATCAAGAGTTTCTTACTGCTATAGAAACAAAGTTATAAGCAAGGTGGGATTGTGTTTATATGAACCTCAGTAAACCTATTAATCTGTGCGCTTTGAAGTAATACTGTAACAAGTCAATAGAAGCGACAAAGATGGCTTTGAAGTGGGCTATGAACAATTTATTGATAATTGACGATGATTATGTGCATTAAATTGAAGCACAAAGGTTCTGCCCATAGTAAAAATTGATATCTAAAACGCCACATTTTATTCCACACAATCAGCCACCTTTATATGTGGACTTTGATTTAGGCATATGTTTACTTCCTGCCTATCAATGATTGTTACTGACCCAATCACATACCCAAATGATTGTGGTAACTTTCCTGCTGATTCAGAGCTGTAACTATCAATTGATCAACCTTTCCTGGTCTACTAGGCTGATCTTTCATTGTGTACTTTGTGAAGAGAACTTTTGGAATGTTGTGATCTATCATTTGTAACAGATCACTGGCTGAGAATTGTATATACATAGATGTTGGCAATGCTTGATACTGTACACTAACACTAACACTGCCTGGTAATATCAAACCTTTTGCATTCCATACACCAGTAGGGCATTAATCTTGTAAGCAAGAATTCAAGGAATGCAACAATCTAAATGCAATTTATACGTTTAGCTCATTTTCTGCATGGACTTGGATATCAAAATTTATTACAAGTACAACCTCTTGTTTCTAAACCCTACATTCTCTTGGATGGATGTTGTGCTGCTTACAATGAGGATTCTTAATATAGTAATGGAACATAAAAATTGTCGTGATATCTTGGGAGTATTTTGGGAGTAAAATATGTTATTGTATTATTGATATTCTACCAAACTATATACAAGGGTGAAAAGAAATTTACAAATTTACATCTAAGTCCCTAACAATTACAAAGCCACAAGTTGGTATATATTTCAACTCTAATGAAATCAAAGACACTTTACTATGTTAGATGTATTAAGCTACATTACACAAGCAAAAGAAATACATTTCGAACCATTGGTGGAACTATGCTAACTACTGGTGCACCCATATGCATAGCT
>CAIGRF010263970.1:0-30900 GCA_903798235.1 Fraxinus ornus
GATATATGTCCTTGTTTACCACAATTATAGCAAGTAATACACGAGCTGATGTGAACCCTGTTACACTTAGGGCATATCGCACTACCCACTGGTTGACCGTCAGGAAGTGGCCTCTTCCCATGATTATTATTTGGAGGTCGAACATTATTTCTAGGCCCTTGTCTAAAATGAGGTCCTCTCTTTAAATTATTTGAATTGTTACCTCTCTGCCAAGGAAGTCGTTTAAGGAAATTAGAGTGATGCCGCCCCTATGCTCCAGCAATACGATTCTCTGCTTGCTCCGCTTATAGTGCTCATTCTGCAATATTGGCAAAAGTCATATCTTCACGTCTCGATACAAGTCCGGTCGGAGCCCTTCAAGAAACCATTCCACCTTATGCTCATTAGTGCTTCCTATATGAGAAGCAAAACGAGAAAGTTCCTCAGATTTTCTAATATACTCTCCAACAGACATAGTCCCTTGTCACAACTGAATAAACTCATTTAACTTTTGTTGTCTAGCAGTTGTGATAAAATATTTATTTAGAAAAAGTTCCTTTAATCGAGTCCATGTCATAGAGTCTACAGACTTAGTGCTTTGCACCGTATCTTACCAGAATCTAGCACTGCCTCGTAGCATAAAGTAGTACAATTTACCTTTTCGATATCTGGAACTCTATTATATTTAAACACGTTCTCCGTCGTACGTACCCACTCTTATGCTTTCATTGGTTCAACAATCCCATCAAAAATGGGATGGTTTAGTTTCCTAAATCTCTCTCCAGCATTCTCATAAATTCTTGGAGCTGGTGCATCTTGTATATACTGATTAAGCTGTTGTGTTTGGATCTCCACTAATGGTGTCAAATTTTTATTATTATTATTTTTTAATCATACTAGGATTTAAAAATTTGTATTTAACTCAAGTGACATTTTACAGTAAAATCAAAATATATCATGAAAATTAAATTAATAATATAAAGAGTTAAAAGAACCGCCAATTATATTATACCAAAAGGGAACTTGCTTTACAAAATATTGATAACAAGTTAGCTATATGACAATCCAAAAATTTCTAGTCAAAAAAAGTACCTGCTAATTTTCAAAATGTTTTCCTTGGACTAACTCATTCCATATTCACTACATTCTTATACTAAGTATCGTCACCCTATTTTACATGATATCACTTTACAGTCTACTCTGTGGATATCATAGTATTTACATAACGACATGTAATCAAAACATAGATATCAACCACCACTATTACAAAATCTTTATATTCCTCAAAAGCTTCATTCTCCTCATCCTCGTCAACATCTGTATAAAAACGAGTGTAGTGGGTCTGTATTTAAGCAACATGTATAGCTGTGTGGTCCTTAGTGATCTGGGCATGACTGGTTGTTCGAATGACTTCAGTTTCTCGGGGAGTCATCTACAGTAAAAATATAAAGCGTGAACAATAAAATTTAGTAAATATGATGGTGCAATTATATCAATCAAACATACTTGGGCCCAAATCCGTATTATAGTGTACCGTTTGAGCTCAAAATAACATGATGTTCACTTACAAGCAAGTTAATGTCAGTGCATCCGTCCTTGCCCACCGAGACTCGGGATGCCACATCAAAATATAATATACATAAATCAAGGCTTAGCCTAAATATACAGTGCTCCACGTACCTATCCACAGTCCCAAGGCCACTAGGGACCTCCGACACTACCTGTGTCGAAATCCAAATACCCTATCCTTAGCTACCTTTAATGACCGTCAGGAGCCTCAAAGTGGTATATTTATTTAGACACAATAGTACAATACACCTATAATGGGATTCACATTTAAAATTATCAACCACGTACTCCATGAGAATGACAACATAAGTATGCATGACCTTGAAAATGTATTATCCATACGTTTTCCAAATAAATCTAATGCAAAATTGTCACACCACCATGTCACATAAAGAAAACAAACACATATAAACACATAATTTCACATATTAATGTAATTTGTACTATAGTTGAAAAAATATCAATATTTACCTTTTTCGTGACTTTCTTGATCAATATCCATATTAATAAAATAATATCTACATTAATCATAGCTTATCATATTATTTCCTAGTTACCAAATCTAAACTAAACCTATAAGATAATAAAATACCCCTTGTAATAATACTAATAATGACACTAATTTACTACCAATAAATAATAACAACAACAACAACAATATAAATGAAATTCTTGTTATTATTATAAAAGAAATTCCATAATTTCTAAAATAAAATTAATACATATAAAAATTAAGATAGCCAATGCACTACCATATTATTTTCCATTTCATGTTTGATCCATTTTTCATTTCATTTAATACACAAGTGTGTGTGTGTGTGTGTGTGTGTCACACACACACACCCATACCTATTAATCAATTTTTTTATCCAATCCATATTATTCTTTACTAAATTTTCAACATACCTCACCCTGACACTATGCATTATAACATTCTACTTCTTATTTTATCATACAACTAAATCAAAATAATTTAAGTTTAAGCCTCAAATGTAAATGTTTTGTGTCCAATTGACCATGCCCACATATATAAATATATTAGTGGCCCAATTTTCTTAACCAATGTCATGATGATATTAACAACTATTTTACTAAATC
The DNA here is from genome assembly GCA_903798235.1 of Fraxinus ornus. NCBI lineage: Eukaryota > Viridiplantae > Streptophyta > Magnoliopsida > Lamiales > Oleaceae > Fraxinus > Fraxinus ornus. Next base: position 2,647 of record CAIGRF010263970.1, read on the forward strand.
ATTTTCTACTCTCTTTCTTCTTTAATTACTTCAAACCATTTTTCTCCACTTCATGTTTTTACCATCTTATCCCTAAATCTCTTTCACACAATCTTTGATAATACAAGCTAAGTAAGCTAAACTCAATATTTCTTGAAATAACTTATAGATTTTGAAAATTTAGAGTTAATATTTTGAAATAGAGAAATTATAATTCACCATCCTTGATTTAATTAATTAAACTTAACTCCAATTTTATCTTCCTTCAATTATTAAGGAACCCTAAAACAAGAATTTTAATTCCTACTCATGATCAATTAAGTACTAAAAACAAATAATTAATTAACTTATTACCTAAATAAATAAATAATTAACTAATTAATTAAACTACATAAAGGAAGAGAGCCTAGAAACTTACCTAAAAAGGAATGGAGAAAAACATGTACCCATTTCTCCCACAATCATCCCCTATTTATAGGGGATGAAAAGGGTTTAAAGTGCAATTTCTCAAATTGCACTTTAACCCTTAGGACAATTATGAAATTATCTTATTTCTTTATAAAATTGTACTTTTGGTCCTTGGGTAAATATGCAATTACTTTTTCCTTCTTTTAATTGTAATTCTTATAACAATTATACAATTTATTCAATTAAGTCTCTAAATTTGTTTTCTAATTACTTTCTAAAATATTAAAATTTTTCCTAGAAAATTCCAGGATGTTACATTATCCCCCCATTTAAAGAAATTTCGTCCTCGAAATTTAAAACCTACCAAATAATTCTGGATATTTAATCTTTATATCTTCTTTCCGTTCCCATGTTGCTTCTTCTGAGGTTTGATTTCTCCACAAAACATATCTTCCTTCAATTATTAAAGAAACCTAAAACAAGAATTTTAATTCCTGCTCATAAATCATTTAAGTACTTAAAACAAACAAATAATTAATTAAATTATTACCTATATAAATAAATAATTAACTAATTAATTAAATTACATAAAGAAGGAAAGCTAGAAACTTACCTCAAAAGGAAAGAAGAGGAAGCACGTCCCAAATTCCACAATCATCCCCTATTTATAGAGGATGAGAAGGGTTTAATGTGGAATTTAAGAATTGCACTTTTAGCCCTTAGAGTAAATATGGAAAATATCTTATTTCCTTATAAAATTACACTTTTGATAATTGGGTAAATATGCAATTACTCTATTTTTTTATTTTTATTTTATAAATTGTAAATGCCCCTAGTACTAAACAAAGATCTACCCTTGATAGAATATTCATATAACAATAGTTACGAGTCTTCAATTGGAATGGATCCTTTTGTGGTTTTATATGGCCGCAAGTGTAGATCGCCTATACATTGGGATGAAATTGGAAAGAAACGGGTTGTAGGGCCAGAACTAGTATGAAATATGGTTGATGCAATAAAAAATATTCGTCAACGCCTTGCTACCGCTCAAGATCGTCAAAAGAAGTATGCCGATTGACTAAGGAGGCCACTAGAATATTTGGTTGACCTCATGAAGAAAGGTAAGACTTGTCATTTGGCTAGAGGAGGTCTGTTGAAAACAAAAGGAATTGTCTCTATTACCAAAGGGTAGATATTTGAGGAAATCATTAATCACAAAATGCACGATATGTTTTGAGTCGGACATCCTGGAAAATAACACACTTGTGCACTACTATAACTTGCATACTATTGGCTGCATATGAGCGATGGTATTGCAACTTATGTGAAGATTTATCTTATTTGTCGCAAGATAAGGTATACCATCAAAAAAGGAAGGCTTTCTATAGCCTTTTTCCAACTCAACTAGACCATTCAAGAGTCTATTAATAGAGTACACTATTGTCTTGCCAAAGTTTGGATATTTTGACACTATCTTTATCGTGGTAGACTGTCTATTAAAATATGCAACTTTCACTGCAAGGCCTAAGTATGTATCTGTCGAAGAGACTATTTAACTCTTCTTCAAACATATTATCAATTACTCGAGACTGCTTAAAGACATCATCACTGATCGGGATCCTTGATTCACTTACATATTTAGGACCCAATTATTCAAACTTTTTGGTTTAACTTTGAGCTTCTATCCATATTCTAAAGGACGGACGTGGCATTTTAATTCAATATTGGAGGAATATCTTCGAAGTTTTTTATCTCTACCTCGTAGAAAAATTGGATGAAACTTTTGGATGTGGCTTAGGTTTGTTTCAATGTCCGAAAGGGCTCTTCTGTTAATAAGAGTCCTTTAGAGATTATCACTAGCAAACAACCATTTGTTGCTCCCTCATATTGTAGATATTGATCAAGTACCAAGTCCCTTCAAGCTAAGAATTCTCTCCAGAATGGAAGTGAAATATTGAAATTGCTTGATGTTATCTTGAGAAAGTAAAGAAATGGTACAAAAACTTTGCAGATCTAAAGTGACATTTCCTTGAATTTAATGAGGGAGATCTAGTGATGCATAAATTCCCTGATAAAAAATTCTTATAAACCAATAAGAGGGAAAGATTATCGATTGGTGCTAAAGTATATTAGGCCATTACCCATTGTGAAACGAGGTGAAAAAGACGCACAAAGAGTATAACTCCATTTATGATGCAAAATCTATAATGTTCTCGATGTTAGTATACTTAAACTATAGTTTGTAGACAAGGAGGATGTTAAAGCTATTCTTGACCACAAAGTTACCAAGGCTTCCAGGAAAGAACATCAAGAGTACTTGGTAAATTGAATAGATGCAGCAGTGAGGAGAATACTTAGGAAAGAGCTAAAGATCTTATAGCCTTCAAACCTCTAATTGAAGCATATCATACATTGAAGGCATAGAGTACATCTCCAAAGTTAATGCAAAAGAATGTTAGGAGTGTAGCTATACTTGACCAGTTGACCTACTAGTAGCCACAATTTATCAAACTTTGATCGTAGTTTGTAAATGTTAGTGTAAGTTATAATTTCATTCCAATTAGCCAACCGATCTTGATGTGCATTAAAGAGACGGGTGTGTACTTCCCCCAAGTAGAAGTTTATTTCAGTTGTAAAATAACTTTGGTGTTTGTAAATGTTTATCACAATTCATCGTCTTTTAGTTGTCTACTCTTGTCCATTTAGATTTTTCTTCCTCAAGCTATTATAGGGGTATAAGATATTCGAAAGTCTTGTCAAGCTCATTAATCTTCACCCATGCACCAACAATTGTAGTTTTTGGCTTTCATCAACCAATGAACAATATATTTAAATTATATTCAAATTGTCTTCCATCTCAAAACAACCAAAAATGGGCAGAAGGTTGTCTAGCAAAGCAGACTACGTCACACGGTGCTCTTTCCTACACTAAAAGAAAAAGTACCCCATGAAACTAGGTGTCTTTACCTAGTATTCCATAGGGTTTTCTACTGTCATGGTGTTGACACCTGACAATAGGACACCGAAGTTTTGGAAAAATTGAACTTTTTTTAAATATGTAATGGTTTCTTTATTGAAAATATGACCTATTATTATAGGGAATTTTATGTTGTACCTCAACGATATTTGCTGCCACTTGGATGAGTGTTTAAAAGTTTCAATGATAGTTTGTAAAAGTAAACAAACCTTGAATCCAAGTTCAAATCAAGCAATATAAACTTGAAGAACACTATAAGAAATATGGGTTTGGCCTTTATTTTAGATGTAAGTATGTATATTTGATCTTAATGTTCTCTTTTCAACATAAAAATGATCCATATATATAGAATATCAAGTCTAATGCACGAATGACTACTAAAACCAAGCCAAAGAGGCATCAAAACTATCAAGATGTCGCAAGAAAATCTAATTGCAATAGTCACAACTTTTGAACTAGACCATCGCCCAGTACACATTAGGCGATAGTCCAATGCGGGCTTTTGATTATGATATACCATTAATGAAGTTGGGAGGTTGTCCGGCCTCAAGCCTGGGCGATCTCCCGACCTAATTTTCTGTACATATTCAATTTTTCCCTCTGGGTGTTTTCGTACTTACTTGATATTCTCATATTAATGTTTGATCACTACAAATCAGTTCTCATTATATGTTTAAACAATATTACAACAATTCTCCTCTTATTCAACTATATAATGAGTATAAAATCAAATTTAACTTTGTTTTATGCATAAAGTATGAATATCTTTCAATTTGAATCCAACCTCAATGTAAATCTTACAAAGTAACATTGAGATCCTAGGTAGCATGAAAGCCGTGAACATGTTATTTCTTGAGATGGAATCGATGAAATCACACATACAAACATCATGTGTTTCAAGTTCAACACAATCTCGTTTAGCTCTTTTGTGGCCATGTGCTTCTCCTATTCGTGAACTTTTAAGAGAGAAACTCCAACTCTCTATTGATGTGGCACCACCTCGAAGTTCATATAGGTAAAGTTCTTGCAGTATCTTTGTCACTTTCAGAGATATTTGATCTGATGATCTGAACTTTATTAAGAGTTATAGAAACTCAACCCTCCTATTCGTGACAATCAACCCTCACAACCTTAGATAGGGATAAAAGAATAAGTATTTAAACTATCCATTTATTGAATGACCTTGTTGTTACCCTTTGAACCGAAGGTATGCTTATTAGTATAGTCATGTAGAGTAGCCATTATTGGTGGATCTAAATACAGAGTTTCAACCACATCCTACTATTTGTTGTCTGCACTAATTCTTTTGTGAGCAGTTTAGTAAGGGGATCTGCCAAATTCTCATTTGACTTCACAAAAGTGAGTGAAATTATTCTATCTTTAAATAATTTCTTCACACGGTCATGTCTTAGACTCATGTGTCTAGACTTATCATTATACACTTCATTATATATTCTAACTAAAGTGGCTTAGCTATCACGCACAATAGATATAGAAGAATTATTCATCTTTCCTAATGTACATTAAATCCCTAAGCCATTCGACCTCTTTTATTTCGATCAATGCTATAAATTAAGATTTTATAGTTGAGTATGTAATACACATTTGTTTCTTGGATTTTTAAGAAATTGTACCTCCTTCGAGAACAAATACCCAATTTGAGATGGATTTATGGTGTGTTTGATGCATATTATTTTAGAAGAATACATTCTGGGATAGTAGATTGATGGAGAATGTGTAGTTGAAAAAAAAGGAAAAGTTATTAATGTGATGGAAAATATTATTTTATTGAATAATGTGTGGTTGAAAATTAGTATAATAATGAAAATAAAAATTTTAATGTGTACCAAACATGCGCTTAATCTCACCTACACTTGATATCAAACTAGCATCGATAAATTCTTCTAGAACTATCGAAAATTTAGAATATTTGAAACCTAAATCCTTCTTCTTCTTTAAATAATCAAGAAACCTTCCGATAGCCTTTCAATATTCTTTACTTGGATTGCTAGTAAACTTACTAAGCTTACTAATTGCAAATGCTATGTCAGGTCTTGTGCGTTGTACTACATAAAAAAAACTCCCTATAGCACTTGCATACTCAAATTGTAAGTATTTGCACTTTCATCAAGAATCTTGTTAGTAACAACACGTGCTAGTTTTGAGGAGAAAAAAAAGGTAATACTAATGTTTAGTTCATTTACATATTTTTTGAATGGAATGTGCAATATGTTGTTATGTACGCTACCAACGGACAGACATGTTGACCAGAAAGTGGCATCAAGGTCTAACAACGCACTTAAAACTAAAGGACAAGGACCACATTATATGTTAAAGATAAAATGTGACAAAATATGCCCTTGCTTTGCTCCATTTTTTCAAGAGAATGTATTTTGAAATAGTAAAAAGTTAGAGAATGTGTAATTAAAAAATAAGAAAAAAATTCGATTTACGTGTAAAATTATTTTATAAGAGAATGTTTGGTTAAAAATGAAGGTTGAAAAAATGATGCCTTGTTCTCTTTATTGTTTTCAGACTGTTTTCAATTTTCGATTTTTCAAAACACTGAAAACGTGTTCTCCTTCTCGTTTTTGAAAATGAATTTTGGAAAAAAAAAAAATTGTACTGAAAACACAAAACATGCAATACCACGTTTTCACCATTTTCAGTACAAAACACGGTAAAATCACAAAACACGGGAAACACCGTTTTCAACTTATCCTCTCTCTCTCTCTCTCTCTCTCCCTCTCTCTCTCTCTCTCCCTCCCTCTCCCTCTCCTCTGGTTTTCATTTTCTTCTACCCTAAACCCACATCTCCCACGGCCTCCGTAAGGAGCTTTCCGACGCCGTCCACCTCCGATTTCTTAACGCCTTTCACCTCTAACGCCACTCCCGTAGATTGGTCCTGCCTCTACCTGAAGCCTCAAAATCAGGTACGCCCAACCTGTTTTTCTGTGAGTTGTCTTCATTATTTGGTCAATTTTTTGAAGGTCCTGTTACTCCTAGCAGAAACAGTCATGGGACCTATACCAGTACACACAGTGCTATAAGTAAGAACCTTGACGTGGAAGAGCTCGAAATGCTCTTGGAAGCATATTTTGTTCAGATTGATGGTACACTGAATAAATTATCCACGGAACGTATCTAATCTTTATGCTTAAATAATATTAAATTGATTTGATTTCTTTATGAGCTTCAAAATGGTAATTTAGCCCCCTTTTTTCCATAAATGGATTCTTTGGTGCATTAGATTATTTCACCTTTTTCTGAAATTTGGTTTTGAGTACTATCTTGGATGATATTTCGATATTTGAGTGATTAATGGTCATTTGATGGAAGAAGTCTCAGATTTGCAAAATTTCTACCCATAATGTTTTTCCAAAAGGCGTTATCTGAACATTCTTTGCACTCATTGAATACATATGCAAAGTCGTGTTACCAGTTACCGCTGTTGTGAGACGAACCTTGTATTATTCTCTATAAGCATTGATATTTGCTTGATACAGATAGAAGAAAGTTAAAAGGAGCAGAAAACTTCTTATGGTACCTTTTGAATACCTTTTTATTGGATACAAAATTTGGTCTTCTTAAACCTTAAATACAATTACAATATTTTGTTCTTTGTCTTTTTGATCTTATGTTGTGCTGTGATCTTATGGTTGACGTTCTAATGCTTTTTTCTTGAGTTCTTCGTGTGGTTATACAAATGACCTCATAAACTCCCCGTCCCTGTCTGTATAATTTTTACTTTTTCCTATTCTTTTGTAACAAAAGACCTTGTGGTTATTTGCTTTCAGAATCTCTCTGTTAAATTTCAATATGGTCTTATTAGTCTTGCAATTTTTACTTGTGGGCTTGTACTTATTTGTTGTAGACAGTAAGCACCAAGTTTTATGTACTTCAACCAAGGACGTTGAACTACCCATGTCTGCATTTCCGAAGGCACCACTCTGTCTGCGCTACTCTCTTTCAAGAGGATTTGTGTCTAGATCTTTTGAACTTTATGTATCTTTGTTCTCGATGGATGAAGAGCAATTGTTCGGAAATTGTCTTTTTGTGCTTGTTTGGAAAAGGAGAACAGAATATTCATCTTAAACTTATGATATTCTACGCTTTGAATGTTTAAAATCGTGGATGCTCTTTGTTGCTATCAATAATTTATTTTAAATCAATGTTCTAGCGTACCCTTACAGATAGACCGACCTTCTTACAATAGCCAAATAATTCTGCTACACACAATAATTTAAGCTTCTTTTTCTTCCTGTAGTTCCACAAAGACTTGCTCTTAACTATGCAAATATATCTTGCATTTGAAAGATGGGAAGAATGAAAAGGGATGTGTATTCTGTGAGATACTTGTGCTAGAGTTATTATACTAAAGGCGCTCTGATTGTTTGCCTATTTCTATAATCGTTTCATATATGTTTGAGGCACAAATTAACAACATTTTGTGTTTACTTTTTGGTTACCTTTTTCTAACTTTGCATTTTGCTTTATCCTTGAGTATGACATGTATTTTCTATTGATTATTATAATTTAGGTTGTTTCATCTTGGTTTGGATAAAAATGGAAAAGGTGACAGGCGAAGCATTTCTCGGAACTTTGTGGTGACCAAAACTCGTACACAAGTGGCAAGCCATGCCCAAAAATACTTCATCTGTTTGAACTCTATGAAGAAAGATAGGATGCAGTCGAGCATTCATGACATCACTAGTGTTAGCAGTGGAGAAGTTTCAGTGCCCGAAGGTCCAATCACTGGTCAAACAAATGGTTTTGCTGTGGGAAGTTTATCTGCCAAATCAAACAAACCTCCTCCTCAAGCCCAGCTGCATCTCCTGGAGTTGGGATGTATGGAGGAGCACCAAGGCAACCAAATAGGAGGACCCATTGTTTCTATAGTCGGCATGCCATTGAATATGGCAACGTTAGGTTCTTTGAATATGCCTTGGATCAATCTCGATTTACCCACGGTTAAAAAATGAACGTGGACTGTGGATGTAAAGAATCCCATCTATGATTGTAATAGAAGTTTCTTGTTTGAGCGAAGTAGTGTTTCTTGAAAGACACGGTTGGCAGAAAGAGTAACGTTTAAATGATGTCAGTTTAGATTGTCCAAGGAATATTTTTCGTATCGATTAAACTTCTAATCATATGTTTTGCATATCGATTGAACTGTTTTGTCAAATTTAATTTATGTTGTGTTTTTTATATTTAGAAAAAAACATTTTAATATTCACCAAGTTCAAATTTTATATGTTATATAATATTATATTAACATTAAACCATTAAATTTTATTGAATAATCAGATTTTTTGAATAAAATATTAGTAATTCAAAGTAAATGCGTTTTTCATTTTTATGTGTTGAGGAATAGTTTTTCAGAATGAAAAAAAGAATGCATTTTTAGAAATTTCAAAATACAAAACACAAAACGAATTTAAAACTCAAAACTGAAATGCGAAGAGTAGTCCTCAGTTTTTATAAAAATGGAGTCCAAACATGGGGGGTGAAAACTGTAATTTGCCCAAACGTGAGAAATATATTCCATTGTAGCAGGGAGCAGCAGTAAGCAAAATTATAGAAAACCAAAAAAAATAAAAAAATGAAGGTTGCTCCAAAAGTAATACTACTGTTCAACGACGCCGACGGCCTCGGCTCCGCCTTATACGGCGCTATCCGGCCAAACTCTGGATCTAATCTCCAAATCCTGTAAGTGGTTTTCAAAATTACCCTTTTGAAACTTTGTGTCTGAGTATTATGATTCATATTTATTTGTGATTTTTCTTCTGTTTCAGTAATAATTCTTTTGAGCTTTCATTGGAGCGCTATGGAGTCAAAGACCGCGAGGCGTCTGGCCAAATTCTGCACTTTCTAAATGCCAATGGCCTCTATGAGGTACTGCGAATCTAGTCCTGGTCTTCTTTTATCTGAAATTGCTTTATCTCTGAGCGTTTTCTGGTCGAATCAGCTCGTGATTTACATATGAACGAAAACTATGAGTTTCGTCCTAAGAAAGGGTTTGTGTGCATCATCTTATGGTGGGTTTACTCCATGTATTTCAAGTTAATTCTTTTGGAACGTTGCTGTTTATAATTCGTTTTATTTGTAATATTAGGAAGTAAAATGACAATAGATCATTTACCCTAAGAAGTGACTGTTATAGGTATTGAAGTTCAATTGTTATCAAGGAGGAAGATGATGTGACCCATAGAATGCGGTAAATGCACCGAAGTAAGCCCATTTTCGAGCCCCATTCTCTAAAAACTTATTTTTCTCCAAACTCATTTTCACCCACTTAAATGTAATGATTGAGCTAAACCTCAACCAAAACCAACCAAAATCACCACAATGAACTCACAAGATGAAGATAATGAGCTGGGATTTAACAACCCGAGTTGTAACTATATTGATTGAACCAAAGTGATTACAAGAAAGAAGAAAGAGGGAGAGAGATTACAGAGAATTGGGGAAGAAGAAAGGGGTACAAAATCATGACAATTTTCCACACTGATCTTTCCTCCGTTTGCTTAAGTAGAAGAAAACGTGTTTTGCTACAGAAAACGGGTACAATTCAAAAATTAAAACTAAGTACAACGGTGTCGTTTATGAATTTGAATTTGAAGACAAGTTAAGTCCGTCGGCTCCTCTTTCCCCAACTGGGTGCTACCTCCCTTTCCTGCTGATCATTACATTCCTTCCCCTCAAATTGACCTTGTCCCCAAGGTTGAATCGAGGAAATTGCTCTTGAATGATTTCAGCATCTTCCCAAATAGCATCATCTCTGCTAGAATTTGTCCAGTGGATTAGCCATTGAGTCACAGCTTAGTTATTCTGTTTAGTGACACGGGACTGCACGACTGTAAATGGTTCTCCGCGAGGTTGTTCAGGCTCGTTCCCTTCTGGCATCAGTAGTATATGCACTTCTTTGTTTTCCAGTTTCTTCTTAAGCAGTGAGACATGGAAAACATGATGAATTTTAGAATAATGGGGCAACCTTAGTTCATAAGCTACCTGCCTAATTCTTCTAATGACTTGATAAGGCCCATAGTACTTGGCGGCTAATTTAGGATTGATCCTTGTCACCACAGATTGCTGTTTTAAGGCTGAAGTCTCAGATAAACCCAATCTCCCACCTGAAATTCCCTCTCTACCCTATGTTGATCCGCATAGAACTTCATTCTTGCTGTGGCTTGAGCCAAGTGTTCCTTTAACAGTAGATCCTACTGATGCCTCTCTTGTACCAACTCTTCCATTGCTGCTACATTAGTGTGTTGATACGGTCCTAACGCTAACTGTGATGGCTTAATGCGATAGGGCTTCAAAGGGACTCATTTTGATGGCAGTATGGTAGGTGGTGTTGTACCACCATTCAGCCAAAGATAACCAATTAAACCACTAGTTAGATTGATGAAAAGTCATACATCTCAGGTACGTTAAGCACTGATTATGTCTTTCAGTTTGCCCATCGGTTTGTGGGTGATATGTAGAGCTGAGGTGTAATTCAGGGCCCATTAATTTGAACAGCCCTTGCCAAAATTCACTTGTAAAAATCTTATCTCTGTCTGATACTACACTCTGAGGCATCCAATGTAGTTTGGAAATATTATCCTGGAATGTTTTGGCTACAGTAGAAGTTGAGAATGAGTGTGCCAAGGCTATGAAATGTCCATACTTTGAACCTATCCACTACCACTACTATCACAGTCTTACCCTTTGAAGGGGGTAGCTTTTCAATAAAGTCCATGGAAATATGGCTCCAAGAGTATTGAGGTTCAGGTAGCGGTTGCAACAAGCCAGGATAGGGACATGCTCTCCTTTGCATCTTTGGAAAATGTCACACTAGAGCACCTCTCTTTTAATCTCCTTAACCATTCCAAGCCATAAGAAATGTTGTTTAGCTCTATAAACACTAGCTTGGATACCTGAATGTCCTCCATTTTGAGATGAGGGTATATTTTGTATCAGTTTAGCTCTTATCTGTCCTCCTGACCCCACATACAACTTCTCTTTATACTTGAGTGACCCATTCTTATAGCTGTAGTCAATAACCTCCTTAGGATTAATTAACAAGGCCTCAATCTGTTGGTTAGCTCCCTCATCCCCTTTATATATTTCCATTACCTCCTGTATCCAAGTGGGAATGACATGTGAAATTGTTGCTTCTCTCCTTGACAGTGCATCAGCCACAACATTATCTGTCCCTTTCTTATACTGAATTTCATAACATAGCCCACTTAGTTTAGTTAGCCATTTTTGTTGAAGAGGAGTAGTGATCCTTTGCTTTAGCAAGTATTTTAAGGATTGATGTTATGTTTTGATGAAAAAATGGTGTCCCTCCAAGTAATACCTCCATTTCCCTATTGCAGTGATTAAAGCTAGCAATTCCTTTTCATATATAGACATCCCTAGTTACTCATTGCTGATGCCCTTGCTCATATAAGCAATAGGTCTCTTGCCTTGTATTAAAACTGCTCCCATTCCTCCATGGCAAGCATCTGTCTTAACAATGGAGGTCTGGTCAAAATCTGGTAATGCAAATACTGGTGTTTTGCACATGGCTGTTTTAAACTTCTGAAATGCCAATTCAGCAGCATTATCCCAGCTGAAACAATCCTTTTTAAGGAGATCAGTTAGTGGTTTAGCTAGAATTCCATATTCTTTTGCAAACTTCTTCTAATATCTTGTCTAGCTAAGGAATCCCCTCAATTGCTTTATATTACTAGGCCTAGGCCACTGCTGCATAGCACTCACTTTCTGAGCTAATACTCCTTGGCTGATATTATGTGACCCAAATATTCCACTTTGGATTCCCCAAATGAGCATTTAGACCATTTATCATAGAGTGTCTGCTTCCTTAATAACTTCAGTACAATGGATAAATGTTGACAATGGGATTCCAAATCGGGGCATATACTAAGATATCATCAAAGAAAACCAAAACAAACTTTCTCAAATACTCTTTAAAAACTTCATTCATCAAACATTGGAAGGTGGCAGGGGCATTGGTGAGTCTAAATAGCAACACCTTAAATTCATAAAGGCCATGGTGAGTTTTGGATGCTGTTTTGTGTATGTCTGACTCTGCCACTTTGATTTGGTGATATCCAGCCCTCAAGTCAATTTTGGAGAACCACCTTGATCCATACAACTCATCAATCAGTTCATCAATCATGGGAATGGGGTATTTATCTTTGATGGTAAGGTTGTTAAGCTACATGTAATCCACACAGAATCTCCAAGTTCCATCCTTCTTTTTGACTAGCAACATCGGTGAGGCAAAATGACTATTGCTCTACTGAATAATCCCAATCTCCAACATTTCTTTTAGGGCTGGACAAAACTCCTGAATTGAACCAGACCGAACCCGAACCGAACCGAATTAATTAAATTATTTTAATTTTTTCTGAACAAATTAGCAAATTAATTAAACAAACCAGCCAAGTCCAGCCAACATCAAGTCCAACCAAATTAATTTTTTGTTAGCCCAATATTTGGGTCTTATCCTTCCCATTTCCATTCTAATTTCATTTGGTATGCAGTACGCCCACTCTCGTATAGACTCAAATCATTTGATAATTTTAAAACCTACATCTCCATTTCCAAATCGATTTTGAAGCTCCTTCATTTCACCGGTGGCGGTAGCTATTGATTAGATATCTGAGTGCCGTATAAGCATTAAAAAATTGGACTACGTTAATTTGTAAAAGTTACGAATGAACATGTCATTAGTTGTATTTATGTAGTGTTGCTGTAAATGTTAAAAAAATTAATTACGGTACGGTATCGAACTGAACGGTTCCATAATTATATTTATCTGAGTGCCGTATAAGCATTAAAAAATTGGACTACGTTAATTTGTAAAAGTTACGAATGAACATGTCATTAGTTGTATTTATGTAGTGTTGCTGTAAATGTTAAAAAAATTAATTACGGTACGGAATCGAACTGAACGGTTCCATAATTATATTTGGATCCAACGGTTCCATTTATTAAATACCTGAAAATTTTGGGTCGGTTCGGTTCTCTTCAGAATCGAACCGAACCGAACCGACCCATGTCCAGCCCTAATTTCTTTCACCATTCTCTCCATTTCAATTTTCATATATAAGGGCATCTATAAGGCCTTATTTTAAAATGATGTGCCCCTTCTTTCAATGGTATCCTAGGGTCATTAAACTTGGGAGGTGGCATCCCTCTAGGCTCTATGAATACTTCTGGAAATTGTTCAATAATGTCCTGTATAGCGGCAGTGGTTTGGTCCTTTTCTTCTTCCTTCATTGCTTGTATTTGGGCTATAATACCATGGGGTTGCCTGTGGACCCACCGATTCATTTGATTCCCTTCCATGATCAAGAATTCCTCATTCAATTGTTCACTTCTCAGCTCTACTTTCATCCTCTCATGTGAGTATGCTGCCTTGTTTGAAGTCAAAGATTACTGGATTGAACTGACTCTACCAATCTACCCCCAGCACCATGTCACTCCCACCCAATCTCAATACCCTCAACTGAAATTGACACTCCATACTCTGCATAGTCCAAGTGAATGGATTGCACATTGCAGTGCTATTCAGTTTGTCTCCACTGGCTACAGTTACCGTAACAGATTGAGTTGGTATCACTTTGCACTTCAATTCTTACACCAGCTTCTCATCAATGAAGCTATGAGTGCTTCCACTGTCAATAAATATTGATACCCTCCTTTTCTTAACTTGTCCTGGGATCCTGATGGTCTTAGGCTTCAAACTCCTATATAAAGCATTGATGGACATTTCCATGACCTCCTCCTTATTTGTTCCTATGGCTTCCTTTTCTTCCCCAACATCTACCTCATCCTTTCTCTATTAGCATAAAATTCAACAGTCTATTTTTACACATGTCCCAGGGTGTATTTCTCATCACACCTAAAACATAACCCCAAACTTCTTTTGGTTTGTATGTCAGATGGAGTAATAGTTTTGAATTTCAAGGAATTGGTTTGGGTCTTTTGGCTTGGTTCATTGTTGTTATTGGGTGTATACTTTGGAACAAAGTTAATGGGTTTTTGGGAGGTTGTTAGGCTATTTGGGTTGGTATGGAGGTCTGGTTTGGATTTTTGATGACTTATTTAAGGCCGTTATGGTATTCTCCTGTAGGAGGGCTACTTCAAATGCTTGGGAGATAGAGTTAGGTCTGATAATTTTAATCGTAGATTTAATTTCTTCCTTCAATCCATTAGTACACTGATATGTAGTATGCTTTAGGAAGGTGTGGTAGAGATAACATATTCTGGGATTTGAGATCCTCAAATGGTTCCTAATATTCAGCCACAGTCCCCTTTTGTCTGCTTTTACTTCTATACTCTCCTCTGCTATAGTTTTAGCAAATCTCCTACAAACCTCAGTGGAAAATAGGGTCCAATTAGCATCTGGGTGGCTATTAGTTAAGCCATGGAACCACACATTTGCTTTCCATTTGAGATGCACTTCAGCAATACTAATCCTCACCTCATCAGGAACTTGGTGAATTTGGAAATATTTTCTTGCTTTCCTCAGCCACTCTCTAGGTCCTTCTCCGTTGAAATAGGGGAAGCCAATCTTAGGTAGTTTAATTCCCCTTTTATTTCACCCTTCTCATCACTACTACTATAGATTCATACTTGGAATTCATTTCTCCCATCAATACTTCCATTCGGTCCTGCTTGTTAGGATTTTAAGTATTTGATCGAGGCATCAACCTTATTGCCCACTGTCTTGAAGGCTTCTCCCATATCTTCCACTTCCCTGTCTAGCATCTTCAAGTGTTCCTCCACTGCCTTATCCCTCGTGTCCATTTTTAGGATCTAAAATTCTGATACCACTTGTAATGATTGTGCTAAACCTCAACCAAAACCAACCAAAATCACCACAATGAACTCACAAGATAATCAGCTGGGATTTAACAACCCAAGTTGTAACTATATTGATTGAACCAAAAGTGATTACAAGAAAGAAGAGGGAGAGAGATTACAAAGAATTGGGCAAGAAGAAAGGGATCTCGACAATTTTCCACACTGATCTTTCCCATGTTCTCTCCGTTTGTTTAAGTGGAAGAAAACGTGTTTTGCTATAGAAAACGGGTACACTTCAAAAATTAAAACTAAGTAAAACGGTGTCGTTTCTGAATTTGAATTTGAAGATCAGTCAAGTCGGTTGGCTCCTCTTCATCCTCTTTCTCCAACTGGGTGCATCCTCCCTTTCTTGCTGATTATTACATTAAATCCAAAAAATTTCCCTAGTTTTTTTTAGCCTCAAAATCCCTTGATCATATGGCCAACAATACGATCATTTGCACTTCCAAGGTCAAGTCACTACCGAATATATATGTATATATATGTATATATATAGAGTGCAAGGGAAAATGGAGTAGCTAGAGGAAGTGAAAGTTTACTTCAAATGTAGAGATACCTTACCTATTTACAGAGAATGGAATGGGTCAAAATGGATCGAGCCCAAACTAAGATGGGCCTAATTACTTCAATTGATCCAATCCTTTTGACAGAATTAATACCAAGTCACCCAACGTAGGACCCTCGACTATGTGCAAGCTAGGCAAGTTTTTGGCGTCAACAAATAGTCCTCTACAAGTCTGGGTCATATATTCATGTGAAGGTCAGACTTGAGATTTAAGCTGTGCGAGCTTGAATTTCTTCGAAGAAATGAGACCTGGTTGTATTGCAAGATGTAATATTGAGTGCTTGCAAACCAAACTTGACGATACATGGCTCTATAGTTGAGCTTCTAACACTGTGATTTCTCATTTCCCCTAAAATATGGATTGCATCATCCTGTAATACAATACAACATCAAAATACAATATTATATCTCCATCACAATTGAATGAAATATGATATATCTCAACTATGCATATACAAATACTTGGGGCCTATTAGCCCACTCAAATGCTCATAAAGCGAGGTAATAATTGATCATATTTCCTTGAGATAAACTATGAAAAGTCTATCATTCACCATAGTAAATTGATATGTTTGCATAGTAGATGATTTATTTGCGCTATTCGAATTAATATTGTCTCTTGTGCGAAGCGAGCGATAAGATTGCAATGGGAATGTGCGCGTTGCAATGGTATGGGAATGGTACTGCATGCGTGCATTGCAATGGTAATGACATTGCTGTATTATTTTGTTGTTGAGCCATATTATTATTACTTTGTTGCTCTAATTGTATACAAATAGTCCCCCAAGTCCGAGCCTAATATTTCATGTTAGGCATTGGACTTTGTAATACGCCGACGTACCTCGCAAGAGGGGCATTTTAGTGAAGGGAGTGTGCTAACAATCATCTCGTGACTAGCTAAAACAATTATCCCGTGGTGATAAGAAACAATTGTTCTTTCCATTCCTTTCGGGGAGACAATGAATCTTTTTTTCCATTCCTTTTGTGGAGACAGAGAATCTTTCTTTGCATTCCTTTCGTGAAGACAAGGATTCTCTCTCTTTTTCCATTCTTCTCGTGGAGATAGGAATTTTACTTTTTTCCTATTCTTCTCATGAAGACGAGGAATTTTGGTGTTTTCCTTGTGGAGACAAGGAATAATGCTGTTAAGGCATCGCCCGCCTTGTCGTGGGGAGGTATGCGAGCTTGGCTCGATAATGTGAGGGCTTCCAGCCTGCCTCGTCGTAGCGATTTATGCGAGTTTGCCTTGACTGATATAGATGCTCATGAGCTAAGACCTTAAGCCATGATGTCGATAAGAAGGGGCTTTGTATAAGAGGTAGGTATTTTGTTGCGCCCTTTGTAAGATATTCCATACATTTTATCATGCCTTCCATGATCACATTTTATCATCTTACCTTCCCCTAGTACTCGTGAAGTTATCCTTACTAGAAAATAAGTACTCGCAAAGTTATCCTTCCTCGCGAAGTTACCTTCCATATCACATTTTATCATCTTACCTTCAGGAATATTTCAACATATTGAAGTTAATCAATTTCTAGTGAAATAATTTTGAAGGAAGTTACATTTACCTTCGATTAGAAGGGAGAGGCTGAGCGTTTATTTACCTTTTCCCGGCAAATTTAGATTTGTATATAAATAGATAATGCCTTCCGCTTCCTTTCAGGTAACCTGAGATACATGATTAAGCAAATGACCATATTATGCACTTTCTCCTGTTGTTTTTTTTATTCTTTCGCTGCAAATGCCTATTACTGCGATCTGAGATTTATCAAATCATAAAGCAAGGCAGCTGTGGGTTCCTGAATTATTCTGCAAAATCTTGCTGGGAGGAAATTAGAATCGTGAAGATTCAAATATCAAATAACATCATCACATTCATATGGTGCATATTCATTAAACAGTTTATGAAGGCACTGCTTGTTTTATATTCTTTTGAAAAGAACTGGAGGATATGGTATAAAATTAGTATCTCTTTCATTTTCTGTAATCCTCTTTTCTCGGCTTTTATAGTCCCTTCAGTTTAGCTTAGATGGCAGCAGAGAAATGAATGAATTTATAAGGATATATATATATACACACAACCAGCAAAACTCAAAAATCGTAGTGCTGAATACTACTTGATAAATTTCAGTTGTCTGCATTCCAGGTAATCAGTTTGCAGGGCATAACATAACGTAAATTCTCTGTGAACCTGGATGAGTTGATTAGGTGCTACCAGGACATATTTTGGACATTTTATAGTAGCCTGTATTAGCTAATCATAGTTCAACTGTAATAGGATAAGGAAAAGAATTTACTCTTCTTTCCTGCATTGTTTCTGACCCGCATCAATGTATGTCAGATTAACATGTGTGCAGAGAATTAACTTCAAGTTCTGTTGATAAATTGCGGTTCCTGTAGCTGCCTTTGCAGCTTCGCTGGAAGCTATATAAACCTTTCCGCAAAAAGCAATAAAAACAATTTCAGCAAAGACTGGCAAAATCACGTTTCGAGATTGGTTTCTCCCTTTTTTTCGTCTTTTTCTGCTCCAAGTGGTACCAGATAACCTAGCCTGCCTTCAAGCACTTACACCATATTGCTGGTGGCTGCCTAGCATCTTCGTTTTGAAGATAGTTCAGTGGTAGGCGTTTTGCAACCATCTGACCTCAATAACTAGCAGTAGGCGGAGGTGAGCTGCCCCTAAAAATATATTCGTTAGCCGGTCTCAGCAAACTTTGCTCATCCATCTATAATAGAAAAAGAGGTGCTGGTTGCCACAACAATGGCATATCCTCAAACTTCAGAGCAAGAGGAAAGAACAGAGGCAGAACTGGCAAAGCTAATGAAGGTCAGGGGCATCAAATAATGTGCCTCGCCTGAAGTGCATTGAAGCAGCCTCAACCATGATAGATAGAATTCAAAGAAAACACGTCAAGCTAAGCTTTAGCAAATCATGGCTAGAGGTGGAACCAGAGCCGGACTTGAGGTGAGGCCCAAGAGGCCGCTGCCTCACGCCCAGCTATGTAGGGGGCCCAAAAAAATTATGTTCTTTTAAGCCACTTCTTGGCCCAAGTTAAAATCTCTCCTCTTATTCTCTTTCTTATGCACGGCTTCTCAATCTTTCTTCTTCTCTCTAGCCAAAAACCCTAGAAAAAATTGGTACGATTTCTCATTTCTATTAAATTCCAATAACCTGCCGGAAAAATATATTCTTTTTTCTCAAATCACAGAAACCATGAGCAAGAAAAATAATGATTCAACAAATTATTCGATTCTCTTTGTGTGTTGTTACAATCAGAAGACCAGTTGAGTCGCTAAGAAAATTACTAGCAGAGGCGAGAAATAGAGTGCGGCGACGGAACTGCAGTGAATGTTTGCCTTCGACTTTAATGGAAGTGTCAATTTCATAAATAGAGTTTAATATGTGTACAGTTAGGTTTTCCTTCTCCTTTTCTTTCTTTTTTTTTTCCCTACTCATTAGGCATACTGCATATGTTCATGCTTAAAAATTAGTTGAGTTTGGGCCATAATAATTGGTATAAAAAATGACATAAATATTGCTAAATGATTGAATTCTTTACGTTCATTTTGATTTTGTGATTAAACCGTTAATCAAGTAAATTAAATTTAGGTTAAATCTAACCCATTGCTGGTTGGTTTTACTTTGTTTGGCTTTTGAGGCGCTGTGGCAATATAAAACAATTACCTTTGATAGAGAATGAATTTTTAGGTTTAGAGTGATAATGGAGACATGGATTTTGGAGGAAAAAGTGAATATATAAATATATATATAAGTGAATTTTTATAAAATTGCGCTGTGGCAATATAAAACAATTACCTTTGATAGAGAATGAATTTTTAGGTTTAGAGTGATAATGGAGACATGGATTTTGGAGGAAAAAATGAATATATAAATATATATATAAGTGAATTTTTATAAAATTTTAGAGATTTTAAGAACTTTCCATGAATATTTAGACTGAAACGTGAAGAAAATGCTATGTAAAAGATGAGAAACGTTTTAGTTGAAATGAGTCCAAAAATAGTTGATTGCATCTTGTTTTCCAATGATAGTCAAGGTAGACGTTTTGAATCATCACAATATTTAAGTGATTGTTTAAAACGGTTTACATTATTATTTGATTGTAATATAAATAGTTTGAATATTTAAGTTTATTTGTTTTTTTATTGTTGATTCTAAGTTAACAAATTTAGTTCCGTAAAACTTTTATAAATGAGAAAAATTGATTACTCGCTACGATTTACAAGCCCAAATTTTGATGTTCGTCTCAGGCCCCACAAAACACAGGTACGGCCCTGAGTGGAACTTTAGCTTGGGCATTTCATCAAACTGCTAGTATGTATGATTATAATCCCTAATTTTCATAGCACCTTGTATAGTGAAACCTCGATAAAAGAATGTTGGATAAATTAATAATCTCGCTTAAATAATAAATTTCTTTGGTCCCGACTTGAGCCGGTGTACTAAATTAATAACATGCTAAATGCATAAGATAATTATTTTTTTTTCAGATCCTTTAAGCCCAACGAATATATAAAATAATAACTGCTTAAATTCATAAAAATGGAGACTAATACGAATTAATATACTTTTAATTTGACAACACTTTTTTCAATTGCCTCTTTGTCAAAATATGCATCTAAAGTCTTTTACTTTTTCATTGCACCCAAATCAAACTCAACTTCATCTCTAATTTTTTTGCAATGCACATATTACAATTTACATTGGGCATTTTTTTTTTCATTTTGTACAAAGTAATTATTTAATATTATGACTCTATAAATTATGTTCCATGTATACATGAAATAACTTTAATGATTAATCAAGATATTAAAATTTGAAGCTAATGCATGTACATCAATATTTCCTCTTTAATGTATGCATTTATATGCCTTTTTGCGTGCTTACAAATTAAATTTTAAATTTCCCTTTTTTTTTTTCAAATTTTCTACATGCATTATGGTAAAATATAATACAAGTTATAAAAATACAAAATATTCTACAAATTAATAAATTATTATTCATTTATCGATAAATTAATAACCCCTCTAAAATAATAATTTTTATGGATCCCAACGTTATTGTTTTATAGAGGTTTTTGTAGATGTTCCAAACCAGAAAATCGAATCCATACTTGCTATTTACTGAAGTGGCTTCGCGCACCATACCGAAAGCTGCATGTGGTTCGCACATACCTGAAGTGGCTTTGCACACACCTGCAGATACCTCGTTGACCTTCATTGGAGGCTTCTGACATCGTGAGCCACATTGGAAGCCAGACCTCGCATGCAAATTCCTCAGCAGAAACCTCACCCTCACCTACAATTATCTCCCTCACAAGCTTCGTGAAGTCCAAAAATTGAAGCTAGAATTTGCTTCTGTTCGCGTTTGAGGTTCGAACCTAAGGGCTTGCCAGAGTTGGGAATGGGCTGGCCACCACAAGAGGTTGTCCTCGCAGCTACATCGTCGACCTTCACCGAAGGTCGCAACTGATGTTAATAGAGTGTGACATAGCCAATAATGAAGCTCAATTGCTTCGCCAGAGATGGCATTGACCTTCAGAAGCTGTAACGCTTATTGTGCGAACCTCGACGAACCTCGCCAGGGCTTAGGATAACTTCGCCAACCACTATTGAGAACTAATAATGCCTCATCTCACCTTTAGCGTGTAGCAATTATCATGATCACTCGAAGCAGATTTCAACATATTTCAATTATCATAAGTAGCGACATGAATTCAAGATTGAAATTAGAAATAGCATTTCCCCCTTTGTTGCTACCAAAATTGACCGTGAAGTTAGAGAGTTCTCTACTGATTTCTTCACTCTTGCGATCACTGAATGAATTGATGGACTTCGAATTTGTTCGGTCTAATTTAAGTGTGTGTTAGCTCGCTGATAAGCTGAGGAATGAAATCACTGAGCAAGATCTGAGAATTTGTGGTGATAATTTGGCGAAAATGTAGCCGGCGGCAAAGAATGAAACCATACCGGAAGTAGTCCAGCCATTTCCTACTTTTTCTTTTCTAAACAGAAATAGCGGTGAATGAAATCATAATCTTCGAGAATTTTTAGATCTCGACTCATATTTTTCAGATCTTGAATCATATTTTCAGGAATTTTTCGATCGTCTTTTCTCACACGATTTCATCGTGGTTAACCGTTTCGTTTCCCATGGACGGCCCTAATTTGTTAGTCTCAAAATCCGTTGATCATGTGGCCAACAACACTCTAGCCGTACCTTTTCAACCTAGATTTAACTACACATTGAACATCTCGTTAGGAAGCAAAGGTTACCCCGACCAGAGAAAAAGGCTCGACAACCGTTTGACTCCAACGGTCAAGTCAATGCCGGAATCTTTGATACTTGGACTCTTCGAAATAGTTGGAGTACCCGTGTCGGACACGACACGACATGGGTATGGTTCCAAGTTTCAACCGGACACTTCGTCGTTTTTGCTTCTTCTTCCTTTTTCTTCTTCTTTTTTTTTCTTTTCCTTTTCTTCTTTTCCACTTTTGCTCTCTATAAACCTAGCGTCGTTGCTGAGAGGGTGGAGAAAGATGGCGACACTAGGTTTCCCCTTCTTTTTCTTCTTTCTTTTTCTTTCAATTTTCTTCTTTTTTCTTCCTTGTTTCTCTCTATATCGGTGTTTTAGGGTTTTGTTTGTATAAATGAAAATGGGTTCCATGTAGTGCTACTTTGTGCTCCACTAAATCCAAATTATAATCGACTTTCTCATTTTTTATTTTATATAACATTTAGTAATTCTCATTCTTGAAAACTAAACCCCAAAATTCTATTTTATTCGTTGTAACCCCTTATTCAATACTCATTTCGTTCTTTGTGAAGGATTGATTTTGGTTATTTAAAATGACATCTTGACCAAAATTCTATTTTGTTCGTCTTGATCCCTTATTAAATACACATTTTCTTCATTGTGAATAATTAATTTTGGTCTATTCAAAAAGACATCTTAGATTAGTAAAAAAATTAAAATTTGAAAGACTACCACCTGATACCCGTACCTGAGTGCGAGCATCATAGGCCAGAATAATATATATGTGTATATATATATATATATATAGTGCAAGGGAAAATAGGGGAATGAGAGTAGCTAGAGGAAGTGAAGACTTACTTCAAATGTAGAGATACCCTACTCATTTATAGAAGGATGGGATGGGCCAAGATAGGTTGTGGGGTTAATGGATCGAGTCCAAACCAAAATGAGCTTAATTACTTCAATTGTTCCAATTCCTTTTGACATAATTAATTAACACCAAGTCACCTAATGCAAGACCTTCGATCGTGTGCAAGCTAGGCAAGTTTTTGGTGTCAATAATCACACTTTTTTTTTTAAAAAAAGATCACCATTAAATAATCTATTTCTCAAAAAATGGGGCTCAAAGAGAAGCCCAAGTCTGTTCCTGTCTAAACTAAAATGCATTTTACAATAGTGTTTTTGCGAGAGAATGTGTGGTCGTAAATGAGTTTTGAAAAAATGGGGGCCAAACTTAGGCTTAGTGTTACAAGAATCTTGTGAGTAAAAAGATATCTATCAAGTTAAAAGAGAACCAGTTTTAAAGGTTCATAAGATGAGTGTAGGGCTAAGAAGCACCGACACGGACACGAGTGTCCGACACGATACGTGTCCGACACGCCGACACGCAATTTTTTAAAAAAGTTCCGACACGATACGTTGCCGACACGTTAATTATAATTTTTTTTTATGTTATTTTAATTTTATATTTTAAAATAATAATTTTTTATACTTATTAAATCATATATATAATAAAGTAATATTTTTTTTATACTTATTGAATCATATATATATAATGATAAATACAAATCAAACTTGACATTAATTATGACAGTAATATTTTCTTATACAAGTTTGATGGTTTGTTGAAGGGTAAAATGGTACAAAATATTATATATTATTTTATTACAAAATAACAGCTACAAAACGTATACAACATCTCAAAATTATGACTTCACAGTATTGGGCCCCACAATTTGAAATTTTTACTTCCAAAATGATGAGTTTTCATTTCAGCCATATCTTTTCTGTGCGCTTTTTCCTTTCAGAATTGATTTCTTTCCTTCCCCCCCCCAAACACATCTTTCCCCAGACAAAAGTGACATTTCCACAAACCACAAGCTGCCGCCGAGTCTCTTCCTCTTCTCTGCCATCGTTTCTT
This sequence comes from Fraxinus ornus, assembly GCA_903798235.1. Classification (NCBI taxonomy): domain Eukaryota; kingdom Viridiplantae; phylum Streptophyta; class Magnoliopsida; order Lamiales; family Oleaceae; genus Fraxinus; species Fraxinus ornus. The sequence goes on from CAIGRF010263970.1 coordinate 26,646, forward strand.
CATCTTCAAGGTTTCTTCCTCTTCTCTGTTTTTCTTTCCTTTTCTCTTCCTCTTCTCTGCCGAGTCTCATCCTGTAGTCTATTAGCATTTCTTCCTCTTCCTGCCAGAGTTTCTCTTCCTCTTCTGTGCCAGAGTTTCCCACTCAAGCCTCCGACACGCTACAAGCAACTTCGACACGCGTCGGAGACGTGTCGGAGGCGTATCGGTGTCCGATACGTATCGGACACCGATACGTTGTCTCCGGCAGCGTGTCGGTGCTTCTGAGGTGTAGGGGATATGTGAATGTTAAGTTGGATGTGTGTTTTAATAGACATGAAGTTTCAACAAGTAAAGGTATAAATGATAATGGATAAATTAAAGAAACTATTGTAGGTGGTTGGGTTATGTCTTGTATGGACCTAAAGAGGTTCCTTTTTATAATAGTGATCTAATCTTAGTAGATCATGTTGGAAGAGGAAGATCAGACTATGGAACTTGTTGTGTTAGTTAACAATTTAGATGCATTGGGCATTCTAAATTTCAAATGTATGTAGCATTGAATCGAAAATTATCCACGTAGTTGATCCCAAATTTGTTGAGGATAAGCTTAGTTGTTTCTTCTTGTTGTGCGGCATTGGTCTATGGTTTTTTACATGCTTTGCTTCTCACGTGGCTCTTGTTGCTTGTGCAGAATAACTTGTTTCAGTTGTCATGAATTGGAAAAGTTGAATTTCGTTAAATGCAGTTTAATTGATTCTTTTCCTCATTTTAGTTTTAGTTTAGTGTAATTTTCCTGAATGCTTGATGGTTTTGACAGGTGTCCATCTTGCTCCTTCAGAATTATGAGCCTCCAATTTTAGCTTGTGCTCTTAATGAAGTTCTGATTTCATTAGCAGGAGCTGATTTATCTACCATGCCTACACTTGTAGTTCCTTTCATCGTTCCTGAGTCTAAGCTTAAGTTAGAAAATAGATATTTGGTGACAAGTGAAAAGGTTTCAGTATATGGCATGAAATTAGGCCCAACAACTGATGTAACTCAGGGCTTGAGCTCCACATTGCAAAAACCATCACCATCAATGAAGATTAATCATGAAAATCTTTCTTGCCTGCTTCATTTGGTCAATGCCATCAAGGTTCCTACTCTTGTGCTGATTGGTCAAAGCAGTCAGCGCTTAGTCCGCAAATCCTACGAAGAGGAGCTTGAGGTAAAACGATTCCTTAGAAGTCTCATTGGTTATTCTTCTGTGCATTGTAGTTTAAATGCTTCAATTTTCTTTTGTCTAAGATATGGAGACATCATGATGATTCTTCAAAATAAACCATATGTTGCTGTCTTTGCTCCCCAAGCTGTTAGCTTGTATGGTTTTAAGAATTAAAATCTAAAATTGCGTGAATATTCAAGGAACATGGCTGTTATACTGATATTTATAACCTATAATGCTCGGACTCTTCGTAATGGACGAAGTACCCGTGTCGGACACGATACGACATGGGTATGGGTATGGGATATGTGTCGGATCCTCCCAATTTCAACTGGACACTTCGTTGTTTTTGCTTCTTCCTTTTTTTCTTCCATTTTTTTCTTCGGCGATGGCACAAGGTTTTCCCTTCTTTTTATTCTATCTTTTCTCTTTGCCTTTTCTTATTTTCTTCCTTCTTTCTTCTCTGTATTGATGGTTTAGGGTTTTCTTTGTATGAAATGAAAATGGGTTCCATATAGTGCAACTTAATATTCCATTAAGTTTAAATTCTCTCATTTTCTATTTTATATAACATTTAGTAATTAACTTTCCATAATTGAAAATTAAACCCCAAAATTCTATTTTATTCATTTTGAACTCTTATTCAATACTCATTTCTTTCTTTGTGAATGATTCATTTTGATCTATTTAAAATAACATCTTGGGTTAATTAAAAAAATTGAAATTTGAAAGACGTACCCACATATCCGTGTCCAAAATTTGGACTCTTTTTAACCATGTCTTCGTATCCTATATTTTAGAAAGTAATGGATCCGACACTTAGATACATACTCGTACCCGATACCCGTACCCGAGTCCGAGTATCATAGTTTATAACTGAATCATATCAATTCCAGACCCAAAAATACTCCCAAATGTTGCAAATCTGATGCACTATCTGTTGCTTAGCTTGAATGTGTTAACAACCTAATCTCTGCTATATACTTGTTGATTATAGGTAAGACGTCTCCTCCATTTGAAGACTTTTGAACTTTTTTTATAGTGCTAGTTTTGATAAAATTATAAGTTGCTGAAATTATATTGTGATTCAGAAACGAGTGGTGGATAAGTGGGTATTAGTTATGAGTCCTATAAAGTATGTGGTTAAAATTAATCTTTGACTTTGACCATTAAATTATAAGAAAATTATAATGTTTCCCAAACATGCACAGAGTAAAATCTTCACTATGCTACCTCCTTTGTAGCCATCTGCTTTGTTTTTGTTTATTTTTTCTTGTTTTTGAGCGCAGACTGCTAGACCTCAATCTCACTTAGATATATATGTTGTGCATCCATCTTTCACATATAGACCGCATTCGATAAAATTTGTAGCTTGTTGCATATTTTCTATTATCTTCTTATGATATTCTGTCTTTTAATGGTATCGTATTTTTGGTCATTTTATTGCCTCACCTTGCACTTTAACCCTATACTTTGGAATAACATGGTGGTTTAGTGTGCCTTGTACGCCTAAAACATTTTCTCTGTTTTTGTTTAAGTCAAAGACGTCAGTGCTTCTAAACTACTGGTTTGCCATTCCCTGACCTCGCAAACAAAAAGAGAGAACAATCACAAAACAATTGTGTTTTGACCACTTGATGCATCTTAGCACCATGAGCATATGCATTTGCACAAAAGTTGGCAAAAGTGAATATCACTTGGTACCTGGGACGTTGAAAAACACTTCTGCACAATGTTCATATTGCTGCTACATAGCTAGTGCTACTAATTATACGTAAACCTGCATGCACAATTCTAACTAATTGAATGAGTAAATTTGAAGATGATACTTTATTTGGCTATTCTCACAAATGCTATCCAGATAAACCAGCCTACTTGGCTTGTTTCTTTTCTAGAGCTCGAGAGCTTGTAGTCCTACAGTAAACATCAAAATTGTTCGAGTTAAGGTGGAAACTTAGATCCTACTGGGTGCATTGTGCAACTGAATTTGAGGCATGAATTTCATTTTATAGGCATGAATGCCATTTTAGATGATTCAGTAAAAAGAACGGAACAAGTTAAATCATGTGGAGTGTGATTAATCTGCTTTTCACCTATCGTGAGGCCAGTAGTTGTTGGGATTATCTTAGTTCAAAACATATAATAACCTTATCATGATGAGCCTTCAAAATTCATCTAGATATGAGATTGACATGACATTATTCAGTATCACTACATTTCCACTTTCTTCTTCTCATCACCCCGCTCCATGTTTCAGCATGTTTGGTACGCTTAAAATAAAGTAAACTTACGTTTTTGGTGAAGATTTGCTGTTTTTTACTTATTATCCAAAAAGAATGAACTGACAATCCAAAAAAATAAATAAATAAATAAATAAAATTGTAGCTTGGAACCCTTGTGTACGTCCTTGTTTACTTTTTGATGCTTATGAGACTTTTCACCAGGTAACATATGCAATAGGAGAGCATTTGGCAAGCATTTCGTCTCTTAGTTTTGCAAAGGAAAAAATGGCATGGAAACCAACCGAGACTTCAAGGGATGCAGAAGAGCCATGGCGTGCATTGTATGGATGAATTTCAGATTGTACGAGGTAATTTGTTGCGACGCTCAATTGTTTAATACTTCTCTTGAAGAACAAATGTCCTCTTCAGTTTTGGAGCTCAAGTTAAGGTGGAACATAGCGCTTAATTGTCAATCATAATTCATCAAGAGAAACTAAGGGCAATGTTTGCTTGTATTCCTCTTTCTTTTTGGATGAGAAAATAGTCAAATATATAAATTTAGTTTACCACTCTCATCTTCAAATCTAGTTTCATTGGTTGGTTTTACAGCCTGCGTTGCTAAACTCAAAAGTAGTTATTTTCAAGTAAAATTATATTTCCGAACTTCTTGAAATTTTTACATTTCCGTCCCATATTGTATCTGCATAATGGACACTGCCTTGTGTGTACTTTTTCCAGTGAAATATTTTGTCCACTCCTCCTAATAAAATAATTTTATATCTAAATTTTTTTTTAACCACACATTCTTCAAAAAATCACGTTTATAAAAACCTCTATATATATATATATA
>CAIGRF010264082.1:5068-20540 GCA_903798235.1 Fraxinus ornus
ACATAATAGCATTAAATATAGTTTGAGCGTTGTGCGGATACTCAACAATTTTAAAAGCAATAATTTTTTTATGCATGACCCAAAGTGGGTCTATGTAGTGTGCAGTTGCAGCTATATAACCTCTCTTATTAATCCCTTCCCACATATCTGAAGTTAAAGATATCACACCCCCATATTTTATCAGATCCGAAATCAATAGTTGCTTTGCATTAAGAAAATATGCAATTGTATCGGAACGAAGAGTCTTTCGACTTACCCCTTGGTATCTCGGTTGAAGATATCTTTTGGCGTAGTTTACGAAATGTTGATTGTCCGCTATTGCTAGTGGCAACTCCGCCGCGGCAACGAATTTCACCATTCCCGTTCGAGCTTCCTCCTTCGAATACATCCATGTAGAAAGTGGTATAATAGTAGCGACTTCTGGAGTACCAAATTGTAGTTGCGTTTGACCATATGGAAGAAGCCCATGTTTGGCCGCACATGATTTTTATTGACGATTGAGATGAATGGTTCCAATGCTTTTTTGCCATGCCAGTAGTTGTTGGCAGTATTTAAATACTGCTTTGGTTTCTGGAAGTCCATCGACCAAACGCTAGTGGGAACCATTTTGAAATGATCCCAGCATTTTGTCTGCTTCTTTCCCTTTCTCTTCCCTTTTGCATCAGGAATATTTAATGTATGTTCTTCATATTGTTCCAAATCAATTGGAACGCTAGCTACATCAACATCATCCAAATCAATTGGATGACTATCACGAACGTCGAAATCTTCAATATTTTCGGGGATTGGTAATTCATTGAGACCGGAGAATTCATTTCCAAATTGATTTTGAGCACATGTTTGTGTTTCGTTCTCCATACCGAACAACTTTTCAACAAATGATCGTGAATCCATTTGTTATAAATAATAGAAATTGAGTGTAGAAATGTAGAATTGAGAAGTGAATGAAGATTATGTAATAGTGTATGAAATGAATTGTAAAATAGCAAGAAATAATGTAAAAAAAATGTAGAAGATGATTATAGAATGAATGAATGATAATATTGTTGATAGTTGATAAATGGAGATTGAAGAATGTAAATTGTAGAGAGTATAGTATAGTAAATAATGAGAGATTGATATTGGTGGAAAAAATGGTTGATTAGGGTGGGTATTTATAGAGAAAAAAATAATGAAATTGAAAAAAAAATAAAAAAATTTGAAGGACCAAAACGGTCACTAAATAAATTCAGTGACCGTTAGCGAGAACGGTCACTAAATAAATTCAGTGACCGTTAGCGAGAACGGTCACCGACTTTTAATTTTTTTTTTAATTTTTTTTAACGAGCCACGAGTCGAGCGGCTCGTGGCTCGTTAAATTAACGAGAGGCTCGTGGGCTGCTCGGCGAGCAGCTTGCCGAGCCGCTCGTCAATTGGACGAGCAGAGAGCCGCCCTGCTCGGCTCGGGCTCGCGATTCGTGGACGTGAACAGTAAGAGCCGAGGATGGTTAGAAAATTGACTGGAGTAAGGATAGCAATGAGGCATGGCAAAACTCTCCCCATTTCGAGTCCTATTGGGGAATTTAATGACCTGTCCTAGCTCCAATCGCCACTTACAAGGAGGTGGGATGGAGGAGGTGGGATGGAGCGGGATCCCCATTCCTAAACCATTTGCCCATTTAATTAATTACTTATACTTGCTATTATTATTATTTTAAAATTTTAGGTATATAAATAACTATTGGTACATATTTGAGGCGAGAACCATGTTTTTCTTCCTTACCTCATCCTAGTAACCCTGAAATTTCCACCCTTCAAGTAGGACGTCACAAATATCAGGGCGTCGTTTGCTCGATTGGGATAACCCCACTAATTGGGAATCTCCACCCCTACTTTATCCCAGTAACCCAACAAATTAGGAAATTTCCACCCTTCAAGTAGGACGTCACAAAGATCAAGGCGTCGTTTGCTCGATTGGGATAACCCCACTAATTGGGAATCTCCACCCCTATTGGAGCAGGCCACCATGAAAATCGAGTGCACGCCATTTTTTTATCATTGCTTGCTTGGTTGGGATTGGTTGATGAAATCAATAAAGTTTTTTTCCTTGGAAAAAGATTTTCATCAAGGCTGTGTTTGATATGGATAATTTTCAATAGAACTAGAAATTCAAATTCCATCTTCCGCCAATTTATTTGTTTGATGGGAATAATTTTATTAGGAATTTGATTTCCACCTTTTCTTTACACGGTGACATTTACTTTGTTTTGCTTGAATTCATTTTCCCACCTTTTTGATGGGAAAATGGTTTCCATTTTTTTTTTAGCAATGGCAACAAATTTCAAACCCAATAGTAAAAAAAATCTATTCATTTAATTGACAATTTGTATGAAGAACAAAGCCAAACGAACACAACAAAAAATCGATTTTTTATTTTATTTTTTACTTTTTGGCAATCCAAACAAATTCGATCACCAATTCTAATAAATTTTATCCCTTTAATTCACAATTTTCAGAAAAAAAACAAAGCCAAACGAACCAGATGAAAAATTATACCAATCGAACACAATTAATTACAATTCCCAGTAAAATAATTTTTAAACAATTCAATTCCCTGAAATTCATTTTCTTTCCACTCATTTTCCACATTTGCAATTAAACGGATTCTAAATGAACATATAAGGTCATGTTTGATTGCACTTCAGTTCCATGGAAGATGGAAATTAAATTCCATTTTTCACATTTTTGCATGTTTGATTACCCAAATTTTTCATGGAATTGATTTTCCATCTTTAACTCACATGCTCACTTTTTCTTGATTTTTGAGGAAAAATTTTTTTAGGTAACTTTTTTTATTTTTTTTGCAATGGAAACAAATTATATTCCTTTAATGAACAATTTTCATTTAAAATAAAGTCAAACAAATATCAAAAGATCCAAAATTTCAATAGTTTTCAGGTGAAAAATTATACTAATAAAATATTATTAATTGACAATTCTCAGTAAAATAAATTTTAGACAATTTAATCTATAAGAAATTATTTTCTTTCCACTCAATTTCCATTCTTACAATTATTTTATAAAATTAGTGTGGGGAGAAGACTTTTTCCAAAATATGCTTGGAAAGTTCCTCAACTAAATATTCTCGCTCCACAATCCAATTTGGCTAGACAAAATATTTGTCTTTTTCTCACACTGCAACCCTTTTCCCTTCCAAACCACCGGCGGCTTTATCTCTCTTCGCCGCTTACATATCTGGTACTCTGTCTCTCTCCAGCTCCAGAACCCAAAAACACAGAGTGATACAACAGACTTTCTCTCTCTCAAACACACACACACAAAACCTTGGTCTGTATTATTTGTGAAAATCGAGGTTTGATGATGGCTGTAATGAGCAGCCGGTGTTCGCACACTTCGCACATCACAGAGATCATCATCACCAGCTTTTTTCGCCACAAAATCTAAAACTCACTTCGTTAAAGTCCCAATATCCAAATATAAAGCTCTGGTGGATTATTTAAGAAAAAAAGCTGGGGTTATATTACAGTTTCTTTAAAATTTCATCAATATACTGCTCTTGAAAAGTAATAATACATGGCGGCTTGGAGGGCGATTCGTGGCGTTGCTGGTGGTGGTTCTGATGTCAACGGTGATTTGCTTGAAACACGGAAACTGAAAATTCCTTCTCATGGGCAGCCTCTTGATTCTATGCATTTCCCTGGTTCTTCATCTTCTTTTCTTTGTGATTATAATTTTTTTTACATCTCTATTAATCTACGTGGACTTTTTTGTTTCTTATGTTATAAATTTTGTATTTATATAGTGTAATAGCGCATCCAATGATGGAAAAAATGTGTCCAGTCTAAGTGATTAATGCAAGGTTGATTTTACATGTTTTTGTGGATGAGAACTCTTCAATTTTGGGTTGGTATGTTTATTTCTGAGTATGGATATGTTCTCGAATGAATAAACTGGAAAATATTTTCTTGACAAATTTCTTTGTTTCGTTGCTCCCCTGTTACTCCATGTTTCAGAATTTAGTTACGTGGCTATTTAAGACAGAGAATGATAAGAGACTTGTAGATTTCTGAGAAGGGAAGAGCCGTGAAAATCACACGAAACGCCTGGATCCCAAGAGTGAATAGAAAGTTGGATAGAGATTAGATCTCACCCAAATCCCATGTAGCTTTCTCCACAGATTTGTTTTCAAATTTTGATTTTTTTTTTTGGATGATTATATAAATGTGGCTGACTATTCTGAATCACTCACCATCAACAGTGCTATTTTGTATTTTCAATTTGATTATGTGACAAAGATATAATTTCTAGTATTTTCAATCTGAGTATGCGACAAAGCATTGCCTTTTAGTCTAGCATTGAGGACTTAGTATTCTTGTATTGTTGTCTCATAAGTGTAGTTTTTTTTCAGGCTCAAGATCCATGTTTAGTTTTGGAGGAACTGCTGGCCCATACAGTTCAGCCAGTTTAACTGTTCATCCTTTTGAACTGGAAGATAATGGATACAAGTACTTGGATGAGTATTTTAATCAGCCAGAAAAGAAGAGGCGTCTTACAGTCGACCAAGTTGAGTTCCTAGAGAGGAGCTTTGAGGCAGAGAATACACTTGAACCAGAAAGGAAAATTCAGCTTGCCAAGGAGCTCGGCTTGCAGCCTCGACAGATTGCGATATGGTTCCAAAATCGCCGGGCACGATGGAAGACTAAACAGCTGGAAATAGATTATGAGACATTAGAAGTGAGCTATAACCGACTGAAAACCGATTACGATAACCTTCTCGAGGAGAATAAGAAACTAAAAGCTGAGGTGATGAATAATAATTGGGTTATAAACATTGTTTCCGCTCAAAGTTTCACGTTTGTTGCTGAACTTTATTTTGTTCAGAAGTAGCTGTTGAAGTTTTCTTTATGTTTATGTCTGGTCAAAAATCAGTTAGTTTTTCAAATGTAATGTCCAGCACATAAGATGGCAATCTGATGTGCTGGCACATTAGAAAAAGAAAAACTAAGGATTTTATCTGATCGACCAAATGGAGCTAAAAAGAAAACTTGAGTGAGTACAAAATAAAGTTCGGTGACTAAAATTTGTGTACTCGACAATGTTTATGGTATGGTTCCTTTTTTGCTCAGGTTCTTGTGCTCGCAGAGAATATGCTTGTTAGAGATCAAGGGGACGGAAACTCACCATCAAGTGATAACCAAAAACTGCCTGAAGGATCACGAAAAGAAGCCATTGCTGATACAATTTCTGAAGATGAAGAATCCAAAGTGTCAAGGATGGCCTTAAAGAGTGAAGATCCAAGCTCTGCCAGAAGCGATGCAATAGATAGCCCCCATAATGCTGATGAAATTCACTCTTCATGCAGTTTCGAGCCTGATCATTCGGATTTATCTCAGGGTGAAGATAACTGGAATGAGGAATTACTTCGACCTGCTTACGCATCTTCAAAGATCGGTGATGCTGATTATCCTGGTGTGTCTGCAAATTCTTGTTACTTTGGATTTCCCGTTGAAGATCACGCCTTTGGATTCTGGTCGTATTGAGAATCATTTGGTACATTTCTACATTTTCCTACGTCCTACTTCTCTCAAATTTTCGTGATAGTAGGTTGTATATAAGCAATAAAGCCAATGGATGGCACTCATATCCTGCTTTTGTATGATTGATTGTGGCCAGTTAGAACCTGTTCCGAACCTGCATATTCTTGTTGTCTTGAAATCTTGTTGAAGTTGGCTCGTTTGGAATGTCCACGATGACTAAATTAATCGAAAAACTTGTAAATTATCTCGTTGAAAGTTCTAATTTTCTGAATCCGAGAAAAGAATTCTTGAAGCCTTGAGTCCAAGAAACTGAGTACTTGTTTGGTAGTGATCTAAGTGCTTAAAAGCTATGGGTCTTAGGAATGTATGGATAATATATTGATAGTAAGTTGTGGTCCTAAATGTATAGATAAAAATCTTTCAATGCATTTGTAGATTTAGAAATTGCCTTTTATTGTTACTCATCAAGAGGATGTGAGGTTAGAGGAGTGATCTAGTTATTGCCTTATTTACCTCGATAATCCAATAGTGCTAGGAAGTCAATGTCAACTGCGAAGAATTGTTTCCTGTTGGATTTCTGCTAAATAGACACTGGCGGGTCTGTTTGACTTCCATAAAGAATAGGAGCACGACTCAATGGACTCTGATACTTGAGTCATATGCTCACAAAGTGATAGTGGATACACTTCGACAAAGCTTTAGCTTAATCGGGTGTGTTTGGCATGCTTGAAGAGTGGTGACCGTGTGTGTCTTTTATAGCTGAATGCCATAGAACCGTTGAAAAGGTGTTAAGACGTCTGTTGAATAAGGCTGCTGTGGTACTATTCTTGCTTTTTTTGACAAGTCTACACTTGATATGACAAATAAGCAACTTCAATGTATTATCATTACCTTTTCATTGAAAGCATCTATGCTTGGTACGCAGCGTGGTAGTAATTTGTGTGTGCTGTCAGTACCACGAGACCGTGAGTTCAAATCTGGCTAAGGCCTCGTCGAGCATTTAGCCATGTTTTTTTGCTCTGTCGTTCATATAGGTGACCAAGTAGAATGCTAACCACAAGTGGAACCCTCTAGCATTTGGAACCAGCCTTTCCTAACATTGATTCAATTATCTTGAGCTCGTCTCTCCACGTCTAAATTTCGAATGGGTATAACAAATCAAAATAAGTTTATTGGAAACAAGATTCTAGTCAAGTTAGTAGGTAATGTGTTGCATATAGAATTGTGGGGACTAATATGATACAAACAATAAAATAGGCCAAAAGTTTGCAATTAATAGAAGTGCTATTTCATTGAGTCATCCTCCATTTAGCAGTGGGGCCATTGTCACGTTCTTCATTGAAGCTCTGATTTGTTGAATTGATTGGTACATTTTCTTGGATGCGTGCCATGTGACCTATTTGCAGCAATTGGATCTTTAGTTCATTTGATAGTGTTTTTGCTTCATTATACATACCAATGGCTCATTTGATAGTGTTTTTGCTTCCCTTCTTTACAGGAGAGCTTTTTAAAAAAGTCACATTGGATCAACTTTTTCTAGAATCTCTTTTATACAAATAAAGCACTTTCAAAATATTATTTAAATAGATTAAGTGACACATGTTTAGTTTTAGAAGCAGATTTTAACTTTTTCAACAAGTTTTAAGCGAGACTCTATTTTGTCCGTTCGCAGTTGAATCAACCCTAGAATCTTCTGCTCGTACTCTCATTGTTCATCTTCTTTTTTACTCTCTCTATGTAAAGATTATGGTTCCGCATCTTAATCTTCTTCTTTCTCTATAAAGTAGTAACGATTCACTTTATACGTAACTTTTAAGACCAAGATTCTGATTTAGGGTATTTGGATCAGATTTTAATTTAAGTTAAAGTCAAACAATTAATATCAACCATATCTTTCATGGGTTCCACATCTTTTTAACCACACATTTCAAAAACTTATATCATAATCCACTTAAAATCTGATTTTAATCTACACCAAACACTCTCTTACTGTTAGTACCATTAGTTGCGGGTTTGAGAAGGTTCTTCAGTTTTTGGTTGACATCTAAGGCTTCTACAGTTGGTGCTCGAGCTTAATCCTTCGTGGATGCTCAAACATGAAAGTAGATATTTCTGATCGAACCGTAAATAAAACAAGTTGTGTCATTCTCTTTATTTTCTGCACATTTGTGGAGGTTTGGTGGTTTATTGGTACCGAATCTAAGACTATCAACTACCACTACAGTACATCCATGATCCATTTCTTGTTTATCACAGTGTGCATTTGTTTTATCAACGTAAGCCATTTCATTTTGTCTGTTCAAGATCGGTTAAATTAATCATTCAACGCCACCTTTTATGGACAACAAATTTAATTTTTCTTGCACAATGCTACTCATGGATTTAAAATATTAGAGAGAAGAGTCGAGTGTCCTAAATATTAGTAAAAAATATTTTAGACCTAATAAGAAATTAAGTATAATATTAAAATGGATGGTGGTATGCAGATAGTATTATTTTGGAGTAAAATGTACCCTATTATTTGATTTTTATTCCAAACAATGTCATTTATATTAATTTTATTTTTTTGTTTGATCAAAATTCTCGTCTTCTCTCTGAATTATGGTATTAGATACATAGTGCAAATGACATTTTTTTCACTGAAAAATTAAAGAATATCATTCATCTTAATTCATAATAAAACTATCCACCTAGTATCATATATTCTAATTATACACTGAGGGTGTGCTTGATTGAAAACATGAAATTGGTATGGAAAAAAAAAATAAGTTATAACAATTCAAAATAAGTTCTAAACAATTGAATTATCAGAACTTATTTACATGAAATTATTAATTTAATATGTTTAATTTTAGAAAATGTTATATTTATCCATCTTTTATTGATGGGTAGAAGAGAGAGAGAGAGAGAGAGAGAGAGAGAGAGAGAGAGAGAGAGATTATATCCATCCCTAAAGTAAAATGTAAAAAATAATTTTTATTCTAAAATATTTTTTTTCCTTTTTTTTGTTTAAAAAAACTTATCAAATCGATCTCAACTCGATCATAATCCATCGCTTCTTTCATCTAAAATTTCGCAACTCTGATATTTTATTTATTTATTTTTTGACATATTCTTTGTGGGAAATGCTAAATCAAACTTCGTATACATCTTTGTCCATCATTATTGAGGTGATTAAGTGTCATCAAGCATTTAAACAATTCCCACTCAAAAGTCTTTTTCCACGAAACTATATACTAACTAAACCTAGTGGCCACTAATCCAATTTTAATCTTCTTAATAGATAATTACTTCTCTTTCAAATTTCCAATTCTTGAATTCATTGGTTGTCGAATTGTACTGCCAACAATTATTGCTTTAGCGAATTCCAAAAAGTATTGTATTCATAACATAATTCATTTTTGTCTTTGAGCCATATTATTTCGGAAAAATATATTCTGAAATAGTAGATTTATGGAGAATGTATGGTTGAAAAAGAAGGAAATGTTATTAATGTGATGAAAAATATTATTTTATTGAAGAGTGTGTGGTTGAAAATGAGTAGAAGAATGAACACGAAAATTTTAATGTATACCAAATAAGGGCTAAAGTTTAAATAGTTGGGTTAAACCCAATGTTAGTCACTGAACTTATCATTTGATTTCATTTCGGTCACCAATCATTTTTTTACAAAATTACAGAGCTAAAATTATTTTTCTTCCGGTTATATCAATTCTTTTTGTTTTTTTTTGTTTTTTTGTTTGTGTGTGTGTGTGTGTGTGTGTGTGTTAATATAGTATGATGTTCTTAACAAAAGTTTGACGAAAGTGTCTATATGACTGAAAAACCTAACGACGTGACCAAGGTTTTAAAGAGATTGGCTTAACTGAAACAAAATTATATGATTAATGATCATTTTTGTACGAGAAAACTTTGTTGACTAAAGAGAAACAAATTGATAGGTCCGATCACTAATAGGTATGTTATCCCTTAAATCTATTATAGAGAACAAACCAAGATATACGTATTTCACTTTTGAAAAGATCTGGTATATGCACGACTTTCATAAATAAGTGATAATAATTTTTTAAGAACATTGTTATGATACTAATCACTTCGTCTTGAACTTAAACTATTAAAGAAGTGATAAATTTGGTTGTTTAATGCATATTTTTCAGCAATAAACATATATAACTAGAGTTATTTGATCCAAGTTTTCTGGCCACTACTTAATATATAAAAGTCAAAGATGCTGCATGTCCAGGAAAAAATGTTAGAATTATTGCTGGAATGTTTAGTGGTAGAATTTCATTGGACTTTGCACAAAAAAATAAAAATAAAAATTTAAAACAGCCAATCAAAATTCGCCACATCAGCACCTGACAAATTCCTCGACAATTTTCCATGTAGAAATAATTTATGCTGAAAAAAATTAGTTTTATTGATAGCTGCTTATGCGCACTGGCGTGTACCAAGTTAAATGTTTTATACTTGTTTGATTAATAATGTTAAATATAAACTTGGGCGTGTCGCGTGACATGAGCTTTAGTTGCTATAATATAAATTATGTAAAAAAAGAGTTGCTATAGGGTTATTGACTCTTCATTTTATGTTGGGAAATTAAGTTAAATTAATGAAATCAAAAGCGAGAAATGGACGATAACAACGAATACAACCAAGTATTTGTTAATTCTTTACAAGAATATCGAAAAGTTGAAAATCAAGATTCGTCGATTCGCGTACTAATATTGAAAATTGATTCTTATTGATAAATTCGTCAATTCCAAAAAATATCCAATAACTTACGAAAATTGAGAAAACAGAATATAAATTTTATTAGTTAATCAAAAGTCAAATTCAGTACACTGTGACTTTAACTTAAAGATAACAACCCCTTGCTGTACAGAATTATTTTTACAGAAGTTGTACAGACAACATACACATGGTGGGGTCCGCATAATCTTTTTTTTTAATACATGTGGGGCCCGGCCCCTTGTGAGGGGCCTGTAAGGCCCCTGTGAAAATAATTCTGGCAAGCCAGAATTATTCTAAAGATAATAGGACAAGGCTCGCTCATGGCTAGCTACCATAGCTTTACGCCCTCCTGAGCCCCGCCCCTTCATCTTGTCATGGAAAGTCCTACCAATGTTAATTGAAATTGCACGATTTGGTCCCTAAACTCATATAAACTAATATAAAGAACCTAATTAAAATAAAACAAGATAATTAGGTAAATGTAACACTGAAACTAATACTTGGACTACTCCAAAATACATATAAAAAATGAGTGAATATTATACAAATGGTTGATGAATTTCTGGATGATTGCATGTATCAGATGTGATCATTTCTAAAGAGGTGGTAGATTGTTGATGAAGATATTTCTTTCATGATTTTAAACTATTAGTTGTATGGCTGGGCTTGAAAACCACAACCTGAAAACCCGACCCGGTTCAACCCGAAACGGGTAGGATCGGGTCGGTTTTATGTGTAAATCGAGTCGGATCGGATTGGGTAAAATAAATTTAAAATTAATTATGAATCGGGTCGGGTCAGTTTCACAAAACCCACCACCCCAATCAAACCCTATTATTCTCTAACTCAACCAATGAAACCCAGTGAAATGAACTCTCTCTCTCTCTTTCTGTTATCTTTACCCTCACACACAAATGATTTTGGAGAAAATTTAAAGAATAAGGTTTTCAGAAGAATTTCGTAAAGATGATGTATTCAGATAATGTTGCGATTTCCCAGAAGCCCACTACAGTTTTGTTGGCATTACAGAAGTATTACGAAGCTTGGAGTTCCAATGTCCATCGCGTGCTCCATAGACACGGCGCCGCCTTCCTTCTGTCGACACCATCATCGGGCAGTAGAAGTGACAGCGCATACGATTCATTTTTAGCAGCAGGAGGAGTGAACCGTGAACTCACTGAACTGGTGATTGGTAAAGAAGAAGAAGAAGAAGAAGTTGAGGCAACAGACAACTGAAGAAGGTGGAAGCTCGACAGCCCTCATTTCTCTTTTCTTTTGTTTTCTTTTTACTTTGTTTTTTTGTTATTTTGATTTGAATATGTGTTTGATGAATATTTTAAACGGTCTTGTGTTTGATTTAAAATCGTGTATCAATTTTGTGATTCTCTTATGAAATTCATCTGATGGCAGAACACATTTTAGATTTTGATAATAATTTAGATTTTTGCACCTAACTGGACCCGACCCGAACTGAACCGATTCGGGTTGGGTCGGTTCATAGTGGGAGTCGGTCGGGTCGATTTTGGGCTAAAATCAACCCGACCCGACCCATTGCCCACCCCTAATTAGTTGTAATGATACTCGACTGTCTATACTTTATGTTTCCATTATTGAATAAACCATAATTGTCCAAGAAAATGATGTGATTGACAAAACAGAATTGGCCTATCTAGCTAGTTTGAATAATTTCTAATCCACCCAAATAAAGTAAAATTACGAGGTTCGACTCAAATTACACTTAGAGAGTGAAAGAATGAATATGTGATTATGCGGAATTAAAAACTAATAGTTAAATAACAACAAATCACTTTTAAATATTCTAGATGGTTAATCAATCAATACAATTTTCCTATGTTGAACTTCCGTAANTCAATCCAATTTTCCTATGTTGAACTTCCGTAATTATATGAAAACAGTAAATAACTCACATAATGATCATGGAGAAACCCCAACTGAGTAAAAACTACGAGCACTTTGCCAGTAAAAAAATTACTATAAACGAATTTAAACTTACAGTTCTTGAAAGATGACTACCACTAGTACTTTCTGATCTCATGACTCTAATTTCTACAGTCCTCCTAGATTGTGTGTCCTTGCACCAACTCCCGGATGCAATGTTCAAAACCCTCCTAGATTGTGTGCTCCTGCACCAATTCCCGACTTTAAGAATTCGTCGATCTCCCGTAGATCAACGAAGAACTCCTCATTCTCCAACAATTGAAACTTCAGTCACCTTCCCTTAATTTTCAGAATTCTGGCAAATGTTTAGGAAGTAAGCAGTTTGGTATTTGGATTAAGTGGATTTAGGGTTTTCACCGCCAAGAAAAAATCAAACTACGAAGGGTGAAGGCTAAGGATGAATTTGATGAAGAAGATATGGAGCAATTATGAGTTCTCTCAATGTTTAACCTTAGAAAAAAAAACGTTCAGAGGCGTGCTGGTATGTATACTGTAGGCTTAGGGTTGAATAGGTTGAACAAAAAGTTTTAAACACGAGGACAATGAGGCAAGTGAGCGATGATGGTCCTGTTTCTATCGCTCGAGCGAAGTCATGGCAATGAGCTAGCGAAATTACGATGTCGCTTTTCTCCTCTTTTCATACTCGAACCCTAGAACCTGTACAACTCAATTTATACAAATTGCAATTTTCTCCTTGACTTTTACATCATATTAATTTCGGTCATTTTTGTTTACAGACTTGCCAATTACAATAAAACCTAACATAGTTAAAATCACAAAATTCTATTCGTACTTTCTAGAAAAAGCATATAAAATCTCAGTTGTAGAGGTGAATAGAATAAGCTATCTACTCTCCATCATCAATTTTGATCACAAAATGACATAATCTGAATCAATGCTACTCTCAAGAAAGATGTAAGGCAAAATTGCTAGTTACCAGTGGAGCTAGCGGCATAGGGGAAACCACTGTGTGTCTATTTGTTTAGCACGGTATACTGGCTGTGGTAATTACCAATATCCAAGATGAGAAATGTGAAAGTGTTGCAAAATCCATTGACTTAGATTGGTGCAAAGACATGGTGCATTTGACGGTCCTAAAATATGGCAAAATAGATATCATGTTTAGTAATGTTGGAATGATGAGTAGTTCTAATCAAACAATCCTTGACCTTGATTTTTTAATTTGATTTTGTTTGAAAAATTATCTGGATTGGTAATTAGTTTGACCTTACGTGCGGAATTATTAAAATCAATAAGTCACTTTTTAATAGTTTCTAATCGATTGATATTATCAAATTTTGTTTGCTTATCTTGTTTTTGAAAAACGCGTAGTTTATTAATAAAGTTCGACCTTACGTGCAGAATTAATCTATTAAAAGCAACAAGTCACTTTTTAATAGTTTCTAAATGATTAAGCATATGCATCCAATTTCCCTATGTTTGAATACAACAGTTTGTAATATGGAAAGCAATAAATAAAACCAATAATTGTTGACGGAGAAACCTAATGTGGGAAAAACTGTAGGACCAAATCAGTTACCTCCACTATATGCAATATAGATTACAGTCCGTTTCTAGCCTAACAAATTCTACTAGTTCCCGCTATTGTAATTCCTGTAACCTCCAAGATTTGCTGTCCCCACCAGCTTCTCGATCTTCTGCAATTGTCTCTTCAAAGTGGAATTCCAAGAATCTCCAATTCTTGTGCTTTTCCTGTGCTTGCAGTCCACCTCTCCCAATGCCCGATCGAGAGAGTACTTTCCTCAAAGTGTTAAGGAAGTAAGGTGTTTTGGATTTACGAACCTTGATGTTTTTCCAAAACTTGGTTGCTAAATCTCAAGAATGATATGAATGATTCCACCAATGAATTGTGTTCTTGGATCTCTTAAACGATGATATGAATATGTTATACCAATGAGGTACAATGAGATAACAACCCATTTTCGTACAAGAGCATCTGTATTTATAGTTGGAGGTGCATGAGTAATATGGGCTGTGTAAAACTTTCCAAAATTGTGAACTAGGGTTAGCCATGTAACACTGTCGCTCGAGCAAAGGAGACTTGTCCCTCGAGCAACACCTAGACGAGAAGAGAGCGATAATGGTTCTGTTTCTATCGCTCGAACGATGGCCAGACATGAGTCTAGCAAAATTCTGGCGCCGCTTCTTCCTTGTTTCCAAACTCGAACTTAAACCATAGGCTACCTAACTCAACTATACAAAATTGTACTTTACTCATTGATTTTTACACATGTTCAATTAAGTCTTTTTTGATCACAGAATTGCTAATTACAATATTGAACCTAACAATCCCCTCATTTAGCATTATGTGACAAAACTATACAAATAAAGTCAGTAAAATAAATCAAACTATCATATTAAACTACCCAAGCACTATTTCTTGCATTCCTTGTCAAACCTTTTTCCTGAAATCCAAACATCAAATACCAAGTGTAAAAGCACGTGATACAGGAAATGTAAAAATTGAAGTTCATAATCATAAATAAGCATGGTAGTTTGAGACATTAATGTCAATCAAAACACCAACCGAAACATTAACATCACAAAATATCAAAACTCAAATAGCTTATGCATTATGATATGGAATGCATGCCATGCAACTCCCAACATGTTTATGCAGTATGAAAAATGCATCTATGTCTCTCCCCAACGACCCCTAAACATAAAATGCAAATGTCAATACATTCAATTTCAATTTCAGGCTTTCACCCCTGTGTAAATACTCTCTTCCCCTTTTTCAAATTATTTTTTTAATGATTTTTTCATTAAACTCCTCAAATTTTTACAAGTGCAGGTCATTTTTCATTAAGCGACTAAGATGACCTCTATAACGAGCATTAGGCCGGTTAACACATGTCAGTTGACTATAGACACCATGTTATGAGAAATCCCTCAGTTTAATTGTTCGAGTCAAATAAGTTTCGAAAAAGAACATAAGATATTGAGCTTTAGTTACCGGGGACAAATTTAAACTTAGGTCTAATAAATATGGCCGATTCATATTGAAAGTCACCTTACTAATATATGACTACTATCCCAAATCTCACACACGCGGTAGAGTACCAATAATAATATCATAGTGTGTGTAGTGCAAATGGTACATGAAGACACGTATACTAAGTCTACATAATAACCTAAGCCAGCAATGGAACCTTTTCTTTTAGAGAAACACTTTCTTTGATTAGGAGTTCATGATTATCATTTTCCTTCTCAAAATCCTT
>CAIGRF010264154.1:0-15110 GCA_903798235.1 Fraxinus ornus
TTAATATATATTGAGCACATGAATTAAGTTAAGCATTGTGTAAGAATGAGTTGATTTCATAATTGGATAGGTTGAAATAGTGGACCATAGATGCTAAACCCAAAACCACTAAATTTTACATTCTTGGACCACATTTAGAATAATTTGAGGGATTTCACTGTTGTACGAAGATATTGAAATAAATAGGGATTCCATGCGTGAAATTAAAAATCGGATTATCTAAGGTTAATATGATACAATTGGGCGAAAATCTCAAGTTAAATGTCGTTTTACTTGAATTTGTGTTAAATAAGGGATATTACACTAATCAAAGCATATAAAAGTATTTTATTATAAAATTTCTCTTCGTAACCTTTATGACTCAAGCAATCAAGCCTGCAAGGATCTTTAAAAACCTGGTGTCCTATGATCATATGACTGGGGAGTCACTGGCCGAAAGCTTATTACATGGGTTATTTAGAAAGTTTAACGTAGAGAATGCTTCAAATAAAGAAAAAATTTATTATAAAAAAAATTTGAAAAAAAAAATCAGGAAAAGCAGGTGCATGAAATAGAAGATGCACCAAATGCCTTGATTATATCCTAAACACATGTTTAAGAAAATTTGACTTTTGATAATAGATTGTTAGCCTAGTTAAGTTCTAGAGATTGAAGCAATCAAACTTAATGGAGAATCCTTGTTTATTGAAATGTTGAACAACAATTGGTGAAATTTTGCCAAACTAGAGAAGTGATGATAGTAAAAAAAATATTTAATTGTAGTTCACATACTGGAAAAGAGTGAAAAGAATAAGTTTTGGGGTGTGTGAATCTCATGAGTGATGAAAGAACATATTTGACCATTGAGGGTCGGGAATTGAAACAACTTATGAATTCATAATACTATACTTAATTCTTCACACACATGTCGATTTAACATTGAAAAAGTGGATTTTAATTTAAGTATTGTGATTTTGAAGCTGTACATAGATTTGATATTATGATTTCAATCCCGAGATAAAAAGTCAAGTTAGCTAGCTAAATTTTATTGCTTTACTTCATTGACTAGCCACCAATAAGGTAATTTGCATTGCTTGTTTGTGTGCTTGTTTAGTTTTAATTTTGTTTGAGGACAAACAAAGATTCAAGTTTGGGGGTATTTGATAAGTACAATTTGTGCACTTATTTTGATCAAATTACTAAGTTGTTATGTCGTCAAATTATTAATTTTTTTTACTTAACTTAATTTTCTTTTGTTTTAGTTATGGACTCGTTCGAAGCAATTGGAAAAGAAAGAATGCTGAAATTGAATGAAATCTACAACTTTGGGAATTAAAGTCTATACTATAGAAATTGAATGACTAAATTGTATTAATTCTACAGATGGGTCTGAACTTGCAATTGGACTAACAATTCAATTGTTACTTGGAATTCTAATTAGACTAGAACTCATTGGAATATATACACATATGCAGAAACAGAAAAAGGAGGTTTTTGGGGGAGGCTAAATATAATATACACGCAGAAAACGCAGAGGAAAAGAGAGAAGAAAAGCTGCTGCCAGAAAGAAAAGAAAGGAAAAAGAAAAGAGAAAGAGAAAAAGGAAAGAGAAAGAGATAGAGAAGAGAGAGAAAGAGGAAGGAAAAGTCAATCAAAGGAAGAAAAACGACAGAAGCAGTAAAAAAAAAGAGAGAAGAAAGGCAAATCCAGAATATTTCACATTCCGTCAATTTTTGGTGACATCTTTCCACTTTTTCTTGTTTTTATTCTTCAGTATGAATAATTAATTTTTATATTAGGGAAAACAATTTAATCGACTTGTGATCCTTTATTTTTATATTCAATATTTATGCGGTTTATTTATTTATGTGTTGATTTTATTATGAATTTAGTGCGTTAAATTATCTGATCAATAATTTGATGATTATGTAAATCCGTTACGAATCGAGAGGTGAGTTTGAGATTTAGACCATATAATAAAATTTGGTAAATTAATATAATGTGTAAAGATACCTATACTAATTATTGTGATCATAATATAAATTATTAGAACCAGTGTTTCGTTTAATTAAAATTGATTCACATAGAGATATGAAATTGAATTAGTTAAATATGATCAATGAGAACTCGAGAGGGGTAAATTGAATAAAATAGAAGAATTCGATCGAACACTACATTATGTTATGAATCTTGAATTAAAAATAAATGTTATCAATAGATGAAATTGTTTTGCCATAATATTCATCATATATTTATTTCTCCAATTATTCGTTGTTTGCAATAATTTTATATTTGCAATTTGTTAAAAGTAGTTAGTCAAAATAATCACAATCATCATAAATATTTACTTGCTTTTGTCAAACATGAATTAGAAAAAGTAAATTAAGACCTAAAGTACAGTACTCGTGGGAACGTGGGAACGATAATTCGGAATCAAAGGTCCACTATATTACTTGTTATGATATCGTACACTTGCGATATAAAAAAATGCAACACATGCCAGATATCCAGTATCTTTAAGAACCTGCAGAGTATAATGCATCTGAGATAACACACTGCCCTTGACAGATTAAGCGATTTCAAGGCCAAGAAAGTACTTAAGACACCCCAAGTCCTTGAGTTTAAATTGTGTGTGGGGAAAAGACTTCAAAGAATATATTACTTGATTTTTGGTCCACTGACGAGGATATCATCCACATAGATCTATAAAGCAACAAATGAATAACCAGATCCTTTAGCAAACATGGAGTAATTTGCATTGGACTGAATAAAACAAAATTGAATATGAGCTTGAGAAAACTTGGAGTACCATTGCCTTGAGACAATAGATTGATTTATGAAGCTTACAAACCAGTCTTTCCCCTTGTTTAATATTCTCCCCTTGTTTAGCATAACTGGAGGAAGATCCATATACATTTCTTCAAATAAATCCCTGTTAAGAAAGGATTTATTCACATCAAGTTCCACCAAATGCCATTTTTGACTAGAAGCAAGAGCCAATAAGATTTTAATAGTAACCAGTTTGGCTACAAGAGAAAAAGTCTCAACAAAATCAAATCCTTCTTACTGAGTACACCCTTTAGCAACTAACCTGACTTTTTTGTCTTTCAATGGTACCGTCGAATTTAGATTTAATTTTGTAAATCCATTTACAACCAATAGAATGCTTTCCTATAGGTAACGAAGTGACTGACCAGGTTTTTTTGAACTCCATATCATCTAATTCAGTTGTTATGGCAGTCCTCAATTGTGGAAACTTCATAGCTTGATGATAAAATTGAGGTTCAAAATGAGAGGAAACAGTTAAAACAAAGTTCTTGTGAGAATCAGACAAAGAACTATAGGATAGGTACTCGGACAAAGGGTATGAAGTAGTACAAGAGGTCAGCTCATCATGAGATAGTAAGTTGCAATGAGATTTCCTTAGATAAGAAGGAGATTTTGAAACTAGTAGACCTTCTTAGGACAATTTCAGCTGGAGAGGAGTCAGAAACTAGCGAACCTATATCTGGAACTTAAAGAGCATCACTGCTAGAAACAACTGGAACATTATCATGAACTATCTGAGGAGTGGAAACTACAGATTGATAGATGGGAGAAACTTCAAGTGTGGAGATTGGCAAGACAAGATCAGGAAAATGGTCAATAACTTATCTGAAGTAGTAACAGTATGAAAGGGAATTATTTCTTCATGAAACATAACATCTCTTGAGATAAAAATCTACTTTAAAACATCATACAATCTATAACGTTTCATGTCGGGCGGATAACCAAGAAAAACACAAACTTGAGATCTAGGTTGTAGCTTAGTTCTATGAGGAGGGAGTGTAGAAGCAAAAGCTAAACATCCAAACACTTCTAAATGAGAATAGTCTTCTGTAGTTTTGTAAAGAAGGTCATATGAAGTTTTCTGCTTGATCAAAGGAGATGGTGTTCTGTTGATAAGAAAAACAGCAGTAAGAACACACTCACTCCAAAATTGAATTGGAACTCTGGATTGGAAATATAATGCTCTTGCAATTGAGTAGATACCATATTGAAGAACTTTGGAATAATAATACCAACATCAGATTTCTGCTTTAATAGATAAATCCAGGTAAATTTAGTGCATTCATCCACCAAGGTGAGAGTATTTATGGCCACATTGTGAAGAAATATGATAAGGTCCCCAAACATCACAATGCACTAAGTCAAAAAGGAACTGAGACGTATGATTATGAGAATCGAAAGATAAATGTCTTTTGTTTGCAAGAGGTCAAATGTAACAAGGGACAACTTTATTCGATCTAGAAATGTCACAATGTAAATGGTGTTTCAAATTGTCTAATCATACGAAAGAAAGATGGCCAAGCCTATTATGCCATACATGAGTTAAAACATTGTTTACAAAAGCTATAGAAACAGAATTCAGAATGTTTTTTTATCGAGAGCATAAAGGTCTTCAAACTTATTACCCCTGTCAATCATCTTCTTAGCGCTGAATTCCTGAATAGTGAAGCAATCAGGAAGAAAGTTAGACTGTAAGTTGTGATCTACAAGTAAGATCACTCATTGAGATCAGTTGAACTTGAATTGGGAACAAATAGAACATCCTTGAGAGTAAGCATGGAACTCAGTCTAACATCACCATAGTAATTTACATGGGTAAAGTAAAATTAGAATTCTGAATAGGTCTTATAGAGACAAAAGCAGCGGCTGTAGAACATATATATGTCTTGTAGCATCGGAATCAACTATCCAAAATTGAGTTGAAGAAAAGATGGGATCCAGGGAAATTAAGAAGCAAATACAAGTGGTATAATAATTAGTTGCAATATCCTGATCATTAGCTGCTTTGACAGAAGAAGCTAAATGATTGGAGAACATAGACATAAGCTACTGATATTGATTAGGATTGAGATTCTGAATGAATCCCTCAATAGCACCTTGTTCATCGCTCTGGTTAGATACTTGATGAACAACAATATCGCTTTTGGAATAGGTAGGAGTATCCCTCTCTTTGGCCTTATAACGAGGTGGATAATCATGAATTTTATAACACCTATCAATAGTATGGCCATGAAAGTTGCAATGAGTGCAAAAAGGTTTTCATTCTTCTGGCCTTTATGACTTCCATTATTAGAAGTGTGAGGATTGTTCCGAGTGTTAATATTGCTGTAATTTCCAGAATTCTTAGCAGTATCTGACTTAGTAGCAAATGCCATGGTTCCAGCTGAATCTGAACTAGAGCCAACATGACTGGTAATTTTCGTCTAATGGTCTTCTTGAGAAAGTGAAAACTTTATTTATAGAAGGTAATAGGTCCATAAGAAGCAATTGTCTTCGGACTTGTGATTAAGAATCATGTATTCCTATGAGAAAAGACATTATATACTTCATTTGATAATGAGAGTTAAGATTCTTCACACCACCACAAGTACATTTATCACAAGAACAGACAGGTCTGTAATTGCTTAATTATTCCCATATAGACTTCAGTTTTGTAAAATAGATGCTAACAGAATCCTGATCTTGAACTAGATTCATTAATTCACATTTTAGTTGAAAAAATCTAGGTTCATTTCTTTGTAGGGAACATTTCTTAAGATCAATCCATATCTCATAATCATATTTAACACATATAGCACTAGCAGAATCTCCTTAGAAACAGTGTTCATTACCAGGAAATAACTATATTGTTATTCCTAGTCCAAGAGTTGAGAAGATCAATATCAGTACCTTCAGGTTTGTCAATAGAAAAATCCAAGTTTATTCTTCATGGATAGATTAGCATTGCTCTACTCCAAGAGGCGTAGTTATCTCCACAGAGAGATTGCGAGACAAGAATAACACTACAACGAAAGTTACTTTTTATAGCATTCGTTTACGATGTGCATATATGGCATGACGTAAAAATAGACTATTTACGACGTGCCATAAATGTGTGCTACACTAGTTCATTTATCTGAAGTATTTATGACATACATTTATAGCATGCCATAAAAAGTGACAATTTATAGCACACCATAAAAAGTTTAAATTTACTTTGTACTTTCTTGCAGCCGTAAAAGGTTTTCGAGGTAAAATGCGGGATTTTTCTTTCTTTCTTCTTTTTTTTTTCTTTCTTTTTGATTTTTTTTTGCGATTACCAATTTTTTCCTTAAATTTCTCTTTTCTTTTCCTTCTTTATTTCTTCTGTCTTCCTTTTCTTTTCTTTCTTCCCTACGTTTTCTTCCTTCTCTATTTTTTTCTTTTTTGTCTCCTTTCGTTTCTTTATTCTCGTCTCCGTCTAATTTGATTTTCTTTACAAATTTGAACACTTTACAAATATGAACAGGTGACTGTTGGAATGCGGAAGCGGAATTATCCAGAAAATAATAAAAATTCTTTAATTCAATAAATAAGATCATCTATATGTTCACATGTATATATGTTATATCAAGAATAAGGGATTCAAATTTTTACCTAAATTCGATGATTAATTCTGAATCATGAACTTCTAGCTTTTTGGATCACGAGCTTGCAGCTTTTTGCAATAATTTTATGCTTCAAATCTCCAATCTTTCTATTGTATTCTCCAAAGTCAAGACTGGGTGGGTACATTCTTTTAATTAAATCAAGAAACTAATTTTGGACAATAAGAAAATATGATTTTTCTCACTTTTTCTCTCTCAAAATTTGAACGCTGTGAAATTGTGTATTATGATTGTTGCAAAATTTTTATGTACATTTAGTCTCTATTTATAGAGATAAATTCCCATATAGAATAATAATTTCAATATCAAATATGAGTTTTAATTAAAATTCAAGTAGGAGTTTTAATTATAGTCCAAATCCAATTAGTTTATATTTAATTACATGTGTAGTCCTAGAACTTTAATTACCATTATAATTAACTTTACAACTCTTATAGTAATTACAAGTAAGTACAAAACTTTATTGCAATTACAATTAAGTCCAAAACTATTATAATTACTCTAATTAAGTTCAAATACTTTATTGAGCTACCACAGGGACCTAATCAGACATATATTATCCAAACTCCAATAATTAGATCCTGCCTATTCGACCCTAGACCACGTAATCTAATTATTAGTCTTTGTTTTTTCCACTAAGCCCCCGTTTGGTGTACATTATTTTCAAAAGAATGCATTTTTTGGTTGATGTGATGGAGAATATGTGGTTGAAAAAGAAGAAAAAGTTATTGATGTGATGTAAAATATTATTTTATTGAAGAATGTGTGGTTGAAAATGAGTAGAAGAATAAGAATGAAAAAAAAGTGGCCCAAACAGAGGCTAAAAGCAAAAGATTGAACTCTCGGAATATATAAGATCACAAAAGCCAATAAATTTGTAACATTTTCCTCTGACCCGTCGTATATGTATTTTATCCCCGTTCGAGATTGGATAATTAGGTACGAGCAGAAATGACGATTTTACCCCTCTAATTATTGTTACTAACTTAAGTACTATTTTTCTCAACGGTCTTATGAACAAATCACAGATGTCAAAATTTAGGCGTCACTAAACAATGAACTCAGATTTTGACCGTTCAATAGAAAGTACTTAAGTAGTCACTCTATACATTTTTTTAGGACGACAGTTCCCGACATAAATTCATGTTCCCTACTTCACTCATTTTTAAATTCCCAACTCATCGAGATATTTGACCTATCAAATTGATCTCACCCATTGATGAATCAGATAACCATTAAAAAAAAAAAATATGCATAAATCTATCAAGGGATTTTTATTAAATACACGACGATCACAAAAAAGATACAGAATTAAATTCGACACGTGGTTCATTCAATACACTCCAAGTATACTAGTGTCACCTTTAACTATTTCTGTGATAAGGACAAATCACAAACTTGAATAGTGAATTGAACAATACTACAACCTTTTGGTACAAGATGCCAACTCTTGTACATTGGTAATGAACAAATTATTTATGATCAAAATATAAGTTGTGTCAATCTATACTTCTTAACGTAAGTACCCAATTTATATTATCACAAGTGATCATAGGCACTCTAATTCATATACTCAATAATAAATAAATGCAATAAAATAAAATCAATATTATTTAATATAAGAATATTGTTATTTTTTACATCAACAAAACTATACTATATGGGCACACAACCCAACAAAACTCCCATTTTCCCTAGAGTATATGTGTCATGTCTTTTAATCCCATGCTTTACAGATGTCCATCGAGAACCTTTGTTGACAGGCTTTTGGTAAATGGATCCGCGAGGTCATCCCCAGTAGCAATTTTACTGACAGTCACATCTCCTCTACTTACTATCTCTCTCAAGAAATGATATTTCCATTTGATATGATTTCCCCTCTAATGACTCCTTGATTCTTTAGCATTTTGCTACTGTCCCACTGTTATCACAATACAGTATTAAAGGCTGTATAGATGCAGGCACCACCTTGATGTCCGTTAGGGATTTTTTGAGCCACACTGCTTC
This sequence comes from Fraxinus ornus, assembly GCA_903798235.1. Classification (NCBI taxonomy): domain Eukaryota; kingdom Viridiplantae; phylum Streptophyta; class Magnoliopsida; order Lamiales; family Oleaceae; genus Fraxinus; species Fraxinus ornus. The sequence goes on from CAIGRF010264154.1 coordinate 8,442, forward strand.
TTTAGCAACTTCACAAGTTGCCACATATTCAGCCTCTATAGGGGAATCAGTAATACATGATTGTTTGATATTTCTCCAAATAATGGCCCTACCACCAAGTGTAAATAGTGATCCTGATGTAGACTTGTAAGAGTCCTTATCAGCTTGAAAGTCCGAATATGTATAACCCATTGGAAAAAGATCTAGCGATGAGTAAATTAGTATATAATTCATTGTCCTCCGAAGGTACTTAAGGATTAGATTGATGTCGACTCCCTATACCAACAACATAACAAATGTCAGGTTTAGTGCACATCATAGCATACATGAGACTACCAATTGCCAATGCATAGGGTATCCTAGTCATGCGCTCTATCTCTTTAGGATTCTTAAGGGACTGATCATTAGAGAGTTGGATTCTATGTCTGAAGGATAGATTATCCTTCTTGGAATCTTGCATGGCAAATTTGACAAGTATTTTTTCAATATATAAAGCTCGAGATAAAGCTATCTGCCTATTCTTTCGATCTCTCAAGATCTAAATGCCTAAAACATAGTTAGCTTCACCTAAGTCCTTTCTATGAAACTGTTAGGCCAACCACTCTTTCGTAAATGATAACACTCCATCTTCATTTCCAATGAGTAGAATATCATCTACATAATGCACCAAAAAATTACAATTTTGTACTGTATCTTCTAATAGACATAGGATTCGTCAACGTTCTGATCAAAATCATGTCTTAATCACTTCATCGAATCTTTTGTTCTAAGATCTTGATGCTTGCTTCAACCCATGAATGGGCCACTGAAACTTGTAGACTTTGCTTTCATGACCATGTTCTATGAATCCATCTTGTTGTATCATATAGATACGTTCTTCAAGATGGCTATTCAAAAATACTGTTTTGACATTCATTTGCCACACCTCATAATCAAAATGAGCTGCAATGGATAAGAGAATCTAGATAGACTTAAACATAGCTATAGGTGATGAGGTCTTCTCGTAATTGACGCCTTCTCGTTGGGTAAAACCCTTAAACACTAGCCTTACTTTGAAAGTTTCCTCATCTACTCCTCTCTTTCTCTTATAGACCCATTTGCATCGGATGGGTTTTATCCCTTCTGGTGCATCTACAAGTTCCCAGACCTGATTGGAATGCATAGATTTCACTTCAGTATTCATAGCTTGTTGCCACAAATTTGCATCCACATCATTCATAGCCTCCTTATATGAAGTCGGATCATCAACTTGATTTGTGGAGATCGCCTTATTTGACTCTTCGACTAACAAGTATCTAGAAGGTGGTCTGATGATCCCTTTGATTTTGTCTAAGGGACGGTGGATCCCATTGATGAATCAAAAATACCGTCTTGACATCCACCAAACATTACTCAACAACAAAAAAACTCACAAGCACCCTACTTTTTAGCTAGTGCATCAGGGTAGTCTTTCTTCTAGTGTCATTTGGGGAAACACTTGCCTTTCAACATTCCATCTGATTTGGACTTTTTGTTGCACCAGGCTTCTTGTTAGATCTCTTGCTCTTCTTTCCAACTCCGCCTTTTGGCATGGAACTAGATTGAAGAGCAAACAATTGCCACATGAGCATGTCCATCCTTACTCTTAAAACCACTTTCCACATTTTACAACTCATGTATCAACTTAGGCAGTTGCATAGCCATCTTGTGCAAGTGATAGTCCACAGTAAACTATGAAAACATAGCAGATAAATAATTCAATACCATATCAACTTGAGTTTCCTGATATTGGTTGCACCCAAATTCTCCGCCATGTTGAAGTTGCAATCATAGTCAACATATGATCCTTCACAGGCATTCTGGGTTTCATGCGGATATTCTACAACGTACCGATGGCCTTAAAACGAGCCCTCCTACTTTGATTTCCAAACATGCCCTTCAGGCTTTCTAGTATATCATAAGAGGTCTCATGATTTTCAAGCTTTTGCTGTAACATGTTTGACATTAATGCCAAGATGTAACAACGAGCCATCTTGTCATTTGTGATCCACTTATCATATGCAGCCCTCTTGGCTTTGCCTGTTGTCTCAGTATGCTTTTTGGGGCATTCCTCCTCGAGCACAAAATCAAGTTTTTTGACAATAAGCACAAACATCAAATTACGTGTCCAATCCACATAATTATCCCCGACAAGTTGGTTTTGTTTTAGATTAACGAAAAATGTGCTGAAGACATTTTGCTAAAAAATTACCATTTATTGCATATTAAAATTGAGCAGGGAATGATAATTTAGCATATAATGCATGAATGCATATGTAGGTCCATCTAACTACAATAATGCAACGATAACTCGATCCATATGATCCAACATGCCTCTCTATAGGAAAATATCACTGTGTCCACTGATCAAGGTGAGACCCTCCCACTAGACAAATTATATTTGACAACAAATGTCTATATTAAGCACGGTATTGTTTTATTTGGTCACCAAAATTATAAACAAAAGCTTCTATAGGAGGTTCATAGATAATTGAGACGTGAACGTATAATCTTTGTCTCAATCTTGAAATATTTGAAAATAATTTCGCCATCTATAGGACGATCACAAATTATATTCTATCTAGACTATCTTATCGTAAAGAAATCCAATCAAACAACTCGAACAACGTGCCCTCATATAGGGAGTCTGTTGCAATACCGACATGAGGCAAACATGTGCTTTGCTTATGGATTGACGCAATGAGACCATGCGTTTTTATTTAAATAAACACCCTCTCCCACTCAATATTTTTATATTAATGGATTTTAATTTTGAATAATTACCAACTGTTCACATTAATCATATTAAAATACAATTCAATTATTACGACTTTTTCATCTAAAAAATTAATTTAAATTAAATTAATTAAGGAAAAATCGGTGTTTAATGGTATGCATCCTATTCATAGTATCACGAGCGATGCCACAAATAAATATATATGTCATGAAGTCTTGAACGATAATATTTCAAATAATAATTTAAAGCATTCATAAGCGATAAATTAACAATTATTAGTGGCCCAAAAATGACTCAAGAATTAAAAAAAACCCTAATTGGACCCAAGTCCAATATTTAATCTAAATCTTTAGTCTAAAAAAAAAACTTCAAAGATCCAACAAGAACAATAGGACACCGCTACCATACTTGAAAAGAAATAATTAATTTCGAATTTGACTTATCTAGATCCGACCTAATTCGTAAAAAGAACCTGGACCAAAAGTACTCAACCCGAATTCAACTTTTGCCATGCATGCAGATTTTTTTTGTTTGTAATTCCATGATCTTCTTCATCATATATATCTTCTAGGTCTTCAATCTTTAATCAATTCACAAGATCCAAAAATTACAAGAAATACATAATTCTTATGTCTTGTAGGCTTACAATTTTGAATCTAATTGAAAATAAAATTGAATTAAGATGATAGAGTCGTAATTCACCTATCTTGTTATAGACTCGAAATAACGAATTACATAAAAAACTGACCACAAATAATTGGATCACAAGTTTAAAATCATTCAATCATCACATAATAAAATATTCTTAGACATCGCTTGACTAGAGCATACAATCAAGATTCAGAAATAACAAACATGAGAACGATCTAGATCGCTATGATACCAATTGTTGGAATGCAGAAACAGAATTATCTAGACATTATAAAAAATTCTTTAATTCAACAAACAAGATCGTCTAGATGTTCACGTGTATGTTATATTAAGAATAAGTGATTCAATTTTTTTTTTTTTACCTAAATTCGATGATTAATTGTTGGATTAGTTCTGATTCATGAACTCTTAGTTTTTTGGATCACGAGCTTCCATCTTTTAATTGCAAAAACTTGATGCTTCAAATCTCCAAGTCTTCTATGGTTTTCTCCAAAGTCAAGACTACACTGGTGTGTGGGCACTTTTTTTAATTAAATTAAGAAACTAATTTTGAACAATAAGAAAATATGACTTCTCTCTCTCTCTCTTCAAATTTGAATACTATGAAATTATGTATTATGATTGTTGTAGGATTTTTATATCCATTTAATCTCTATTTATAGAGATAAAGATGTTCCAATCCATATAGAATAATAATTCCAATATCAAATATGAGTTTTAATTAATATTAAAGTATGAGTTTTAATTAAAGTCTAAATCCAATTATTTTACATTTAATTACATGTGTAGTACTAGAACTTCAATTACAATTATAATTAAGTACAAATACACGGCGATCAAGTGAAATTTAATTCTCCGCATGATCATGCTATAGAATTAAACTCGATACGTGGTCCGTTCAATACACTCCAAGTATACTAGTGTCATTTTTAACTATTATGTGATAAGGACAAATCACAAACCCGAAAAGTGAATCGGAACATTCCGGTATAAGGTGTCAACCCTTATACATTGGTAGTGAATAAATTATTTATGATCAAAATATAAGTTGTATTACACTGTACTTCTCAACACAAGTACACAACTTATATTATCACAAGTGATCATGGATATTTTATTCGCATGCTCAACAATAAATAAAAGCAATACAATAAAAATAATTTTATTTAACATATCAGTAAACTATAGCACATAAGTGATCATGAATATTTTAACTCGCATGCTGAATAATAAATAAATACAATATGATAAAAATGATTTTATTTAATAAAAAAAATATTGTTATTTGTTACATCAACAAATCTATAGCACACGACCCAGCAGTGACAACATCATGAATCAGTTGTTCATTGCAGGCTAGTAGTGGCAATGGGCCGAGCTGAACTGGCTTGGCCCATATACCCACGAGCTCGGCTTGTGCTCATCAGGCTCGCCCACGAGTTGCTCATCAAAACACGAGCTGAGCTCGGGCTCGTCTTCTGACGAGCCTGAGCGGCTCACAAGTCGCTTTTTTACGAGCCGAAGAACCACTTGGCTCGATTGCCACCACTATTGCATGCCAACCACTTTCTTCCCCGTCTCCACCCAATCAATCTCCTTTATGGGTTGAAATCAGATTACACACCAGCATATGTTAACTTTGGTGCTAGGTTAGGAGCATTTTTTATCTATAAGAGAAGGGTATGGAATAAATCAATGTCAACGAACGTGATTTCTCGATTTACTCAAGGTAATAGCTTATTTCGTTGATTACGTTTAGAAAATAACAATATTTCTTATTTGAGTTAGACATCTAATTATTTGGGTCTTGAGACACGGGACCTTTTTGTACATGGATAAATGGTTGTTGATGTATTCAGATATCACTGAATGGAGGCCTGAAGTTTTTATTTTTGTTGTCAGGTTTTGCTTCTAGTTTATTGTGTTCTTGCATTGCTGAATGAAATTATAAATATTTTAATAAGGTACATATACAATCTTTAACCATGGCAATTCGGATAGCATTAGTACATTACATCTCGAATTTACAATTAGTAGGAAATTGCTTGATATTTCTTTTGTGATGAAGAAATTTGGAATTTGAATTTTTTTCTACCTTAATTTCTGATTTCACAAATCTCTATGGTGAAAATGATCTTGATTTATTAACTCAAACTTTTGTGTATGGATTTATTTAAATTATTCGGTGGATCTTCTAGGCCATATACTTTGACGTCCAAAAACTGCATTCAACAAGCCACAGCCTGATCTTTTCTCAGGCGGGATTTCTCCAATACTGGCTATTGAAATGCAAAGGGATTTTCCTAAGGGGAAAAATAGTGAAGTTGAAAATTTGTAGGCCAAGGGATTAAGGAACAGAAAAATGTATTTGCAGAAGAGTAGAGGACCTACCCTCATTAGATGTATTAAGACTTGATATGACTCTTGAAGATGAAGGTTATGTAAGACATTATTCTGAGGTCATTTATATTGATTGCAGTAATTGTACATCTTTAAGATTTTTTCTTGCTTTATTTTAATTTTCTATTTATGTGATATTATATTGATGTTAATGTGTTTAATGTCTCTAATTCCCTTATTTCTTGCTTTATTTTTGTAGATGCAAATGATGAAAGCTGGGTCTTGTGGATGTCGATGTTCATATGAGTGGAATAAGATGACATATCTGGGTAAAGTAAGTTCCCAAGTTGTATATAATCGTTTTTAATGATCCTATTTTTAATTTAAGTAAAAATGTGTTTTCTTATTTGTTTAATATAGACATCTAATCAAGGATATAAGAAAAGGAAATGAAAAGATAACTGATGGATATTGAACAAACAAGAGGAGAGGGAAACCGATTTTTCATATATATAAAAATGAGTAGAAAGATAGGCTATATAAAGCCATATCACAAAAGATTTTAGCCAATCACATCCTACTACCACTTTTCTCATATGACAGCCCACACTCTTTTTGTAGACTTATACTATACTAGTAGTAGCTCACAATCTAGTTTACTATTACATCATTACATTAGTTAGACATAAACTAGAAACATGTGATAAAATTGTACCCAAAACAATGGTAGATTGACAACAAAAGTGTCACTGCTTGACTACTTCAACACTCCTCCTTGACACTTTCGTTGGAAACACAAAGATGTATTCTTAGTGTTTCAAATCTCTCCTTTGGTAGTGCCTTAGTCAAAATATCAGCATATTGATCAGTTGAACAGCAATGCACCAACTTTACTTCCAGAAATTCTTAAGCTTGCCTTATTGCATGATACTTGATCTTGATGT
>CAIGRF010264161.1:19792-37705 GCA_903798235.1 Fraxinus ornus
TAAATATATAATTAAATAATTAAATCATAAATAAATTAATGAAAACCTGATTTTTGAAATTTAAAATATATATCCTTAATTTTGAAATAGTATTTATTAATGAGGAAATTAGGCCCTATACTGCCCAAAATCACTAAAATTGAATAATACGCTTAAAATATAAATTTCATTAATCTTTTTTACTCACAGTAAAATATACTTCCAAATGAATATATCATTTACAACCACCATTAAACCTGCCTTTCACTTCCTATTCATTCAATCCATTAAACCCTATGTTCACAATATTCATCCCTTTGCTGTTGAGCAATAAAACTCCATGATTGGTCCCACGAGGGGGCCGAACGTCCGTTCAGAAAGGGCGAGATCCATACAAGTTGAGATTAAGGATCTCATTGGTAATGTTGCAGATGCTAGTCTTTGAAGGCACCATAACAGTGCGCAAGTCGCGACGACAGTCGGTGCTTCCCACCGTCATGGCGCATACGTCCTCCTCTTCTCCTCTTCTCCTCTTTTCTAATTTTGGTTAATTTGCAGTGCAGGTCCTTCAATATTGAAGATGGTGAAGTTTGATCCCTTTTGGCTTAATTGCATATTAGGTCCCCGAATAAAAATTGAAGATTAGGTACTCAGATTTGATTTGTAGAACATGTTCTCTAAAACAAAATTGCAGCAGCAAACCCAACAAAAATACAAATCTTAATTCTATTGCAAAAATTAAAATCAAGGGGGAAGACATGGATATCACCACAAAATTCTAAGGCCATTGGGCCATTTGCCTCTTTAGAGTGGATTCGTTCATCGGAATGGTGGGGTGTAAGGACACATAGATGGCGAATCTGGATGAAATGAATATAGAAATCATATGGTTTAATTAGTATTAGAAATAACATAAGCGTGAATTTCGTCACTTTTGAGTGTTTGTCACTTTTATTTTTATGTGCGTCACTTTTTAAAGTTTGTCACTTTTTTTGAATTTTGTCACTTTTTGAGTGTCACTTTTTTTATCGTCTGTCACTTTTTTAATGTGAACCTCTTTTAATTTATCTCACTTTTTTGAATTCGTCACTTTTTCGAATGTTTTTTATTCGTGTTTTGTTACTTTTTTCGAATGTTTGCAATTTTTTTTAACTTTTGTCACTTTTTAGAACGTTTTCATTTTTTTTTTAAATTCATGTCACTTTTTTAGTGTTTTGTCACTTTTTTCTATCACATTTTTTTTTATTGTTTGTCACTTTTTTTTAGTAACAAACATCACTTTTTAATTAGCATGTGGATTAATGCTATTTTGGTATTTGTCACTTTTTTTTTGAGTTTGTGTCACTTTTTTTAAAAAAAGTAAAAAAGTGACATTTTTTATAAAAAAAAAATTTGTCACTTTTTTTTGGTTTTTTGTCACCTTTTAAATTTTTGTCACTTTTTAAGAAGATAAAAAAATGATTATTGGTGCTGCACAAATGAATGGTGTTATTTTGATATTTGTCACTTTTTTGAATCTGTGTCACTTTTTTGAGTTTTTGTCACTTTTTAGAGTGCGTGTCACTTTTTTGTGACATTGTGTCACTTTTTTATTTTACACAGTATTTTTTACTTCCTAAAAATCTTTCATATGAATTTAAGGGTATTTTTCAAAACATCTCTAATTTTAAGGGGATTTTTGTAAGTACCCCTTTATTAAAAACCTTATTTATGTATTCTTCACGAACCCATTCCCTCCATTTTCTTGTGAACTGAATATAAGTCCAGAAAGAGGACTTCATGTCAGCCCAACAAAATTTGGTCAAAGCCCAGATCCATCATCTATAATCACATATCTCAACCGTCCATCTCAAGCGACAGATTCTATTCTATTTCTTTATCAAAATCTAGCATTTTCCCCCAAAATTGAACGCATTTTCCCCTGTAATTCGAAGGGGGGGTATTTTTTTCTCTCAAAATTATATACATAATTGGTACAAAGTATCCCGGAAAACCTTGTTTCTCGTGATGCCATGTAATGGGGTAAGCATTTCTTGGACCTTTACTTGATTCTTTTTGCAATTTTTTGTATCATTTCTCGAAAATAGAAAATGAATCACTTCAATTCAGAAAACGGGGTTTTCCCAGATGAAATTATGGTTCAAATTTTCGCTAGATTGCCCGTTAAATCCCTTTTCAGAACTAAATGTGTGTGCAAACTCTGGTACAAATTAACCTCTGAAAGATACTTTACGCGGCTGTACAATGAGGTTTCTGTTAGAAATCCTATGGTGCTTGTAGAGGTCAATGAATCTTTATCAGAATCAAGATCAAGTTTAATTCATGTTGATAATATAAGGGGTGTATCTGAGTTTTTATTGGATTTTATCAAGGACAGAGTCAGAGTTAGGGCTTCTTGTAATGGATTATTATGTTGTTCTAGCATTCCTGATAAGGGTGTTTATTATGTTTGTAATCCAATGACTAGACAGTATAAATTGCTTCCGAGAAGTAGGGAAAGGCCAATTTCTAGGTTTTATCCTGATGGTGAAGCCACTCTTGTTGGTTTGGCTTGCAATTTGTTGACTGGGAAGTATAATGTTGTGTTGGCGGGGCATCATAGGTCATTTGGGCATAGGCCTGAGAGGACTTTTATATGTCTGATCTTTGATTCGGAATCAAATAAATGGAGGAAGTCTGTTTCGTTGCAAGATGATCATTTTACACACATGAATACAAATCAAGTTGTGTTCATTAATGGAGCGTTGCATTGGTTGACTGCGAGTTGTTCTTGTGTGCTTGTTCTGAATTTGGATTCTGATATTTGGAGGAAAATCTCTTTGCCAGATGAAGTGAATTCTGGGAGTGGGAATCGGATTTATTTGTTGGAGTTGGATGGGTTTTTGTCTGTGATTCAAATTTCAGAGGTCTGGATGAATATTTTTATAATGGAAGATTATGAGAAGGAAGAATGGCATATGGTGGACAGGGTGAGTCTACGATGTATTAGAGGGATGGTGCCGGGCATTTTTCCAATCAGTCAGACTGGTGAATATGTTTTCCTTGCAACACACAAGCAAGTGTTGGTGTATCAGAGAAATAGCCGAGTTTGGAAGGAGATGTATTCGGTGAAGAACAACGCCACCCTGCCATTGTGGTTCTCTGCACATTCTTTTCGAAGCACAATTTTTCCTTGTCAATAAGGTGTAGCTACTGGATTAGTTAATACATATCTAAATCTGATGTTGGTGCCTAATTGGATTCTTTTCCCTAGTCTTTGGGCACTGTTATTGTTTCCATGAGTTTGCAAAGTTTGCAATTAGCCATCAATTAAAGCTGGCTTTAAAGTAGCGCTAGATAGTGTGTAAATGCATAATGCTGATTGTTTCGTGGTTTTATTGTAATTGGCTGATCATCACGTTGTTAAATGTTGGATGATTCCTTTGCAAGTCACTTTTCTTTATGCCCATCAGTCGTTTTCACTTGTGATCTTGATTTGATTCGATAATCATCTTACACTTGAGTTTTCTTTTTGATAAAATGGTCGTTTGATTCTCCTCGACTTGTTTGTCTGTTAGTACTTGGTACTCATTGTCTAGTTTGTCAGACTGGTTAGAATTGATCAACACATTAAATTCCGAGAGTCCTAAAGTAACGTTTATACAATGGAACGGTGGTGGAAATGGAAAGAAAAGAATGAATTTCAACTTAAACATGACTAATTCTTAATTGTACATTAATCATAAAAGTGGATCTCCACTACAGAAGTAATATTCTTTTATCAGAAAATACACTCATGAAATCAATGTCTAATTATTAAACTCGATATATAGCCAGTCCAATGATAAAACTTTTTAATCCGAAATTCTCCTCTTTCAGCATTTCAAACTTTGGCACAATCTATCCTGACAAAGGTTTACACAGATACGCATATTACGAATGATTGAAATTGAAATTGAAATTGCACACTGTTCAAGTTGTGATGCATTACTTGATTTTTACATTGAGATCTTTTCAAGATTCAAGACCAGTTTGTACAACAGAGAAATGCATACCCTGCTGACTACACGCCATCCTTTGAATATGGTTAATGTAAATTCCATTAATTTGCACCCTATGAACAGAATAATATGTCAAGCAGGCATACAATCATTTTCACAAGCAAGGCAACATAAACGCAGCTGATAAATCCGTGACGTCCGTCGAAGGGAGTATTCTTGTATGAACTTCCAATAATAACTTCCAATTTGTAGATGCATACGTGCCTATAATACCATATATGTAAACCAATTTTTTTCTTCTTTCCTTTTTTTTTCTTTTAAATTATTCTTATGTCACGTGAGAGATAAGTGAGACAAACTGGATCAAACTTTTGTGGATTCAAATGATATAAAATTCGAAGTTTTGGGACCTAAATGTTCAAAAAGTCTGAGGTTTCAAATGCTGTTTTAAGAATAAATTGAGGACTAAACTCCCAATTCCCATATCGTCATTCTTTTGAATCGGGGCCGTTAACAGGGTGAACCATTTTCACTCTGAAATCAGAACAAAGTTCCGACGATCCCTCGTCTCCTGTAACGTCAAGGTATCTGCCAAATGCCTGTGCATACAAGTTCTTATTCTTATAGGTTACTTTAATATTGATATTTCAACGTGTTTTTCTTCAAGTTAAATTTTTGCGCTCTTGAATACTCCCTCATACGCGGATCTGATTACTCCTCCAGTCTTCCTCCTTTTTTCTCTTACAACACATTTATGTAGCAGTGACTAGTGAGTGATTTTAAGATCCCACTTGAAAATTGAGACATATTCTTGTAGTCGCTGACAAATTTCTTCAATTTTTCATCCATGTGTAATTTAACCATATAAATCATATTGTAAATTAATAGCTATGACTATGATTATGATTATAATCGACCGAAAAATGTTTGTGTGTGCGGGTACTTATTTATCTATTCATATAAATTGTTAGAAGTGTTTCATAGTGAAGCAATACACAATCTTTAAGATTATTTTGGAAGAGAGAATTTTGTGGATGTTTATACTGAATTGGCATAATGTTACTCAATGGTCTAAGCGCAGTGGAATATTTCCTTTACTGATTTCTCGTCAAGTTCTGTTAAAAATCGGACAAGAGAAGGCTATGGCAAGTCGGGATGAATCTAGTGTGCCAGAAAGCAATCAAGTGATGGCGTGGATGAAATATAATTATTTATTACAGGTTTGTTTGCTATTTTAGCCCTTGTTTGCCCACACTTAATAAAATTCATTTTTTTCCAAAATCATTTTCAATCATATTTTACGAAATCCACAATGTTTAGTAAATTTTTAACAAGCCTGGACATTGTGAACCAGATCGAACCCGAATTTTCGAGTATTTAGCAAATGGGACCGTCGGGTTCAAATTTAATTATGGGACTGTCAGGTCCAAATTTAATCGTGAAACTGTTTGGATTCGATGTGGTTCGGTTCCATTCGATTCTCGAGTTCCGTATAATATTACAACAACGCTACATTAATTCAATTAATGACATGTGCAATTTTAGCTTTTACAAAATAACGTAGTCCAATTTCGTGATATCTTTTACGCCTCTCTTTGTTGAGTTTTCATAGATTTGACTACTAAATCATAAGAAGAAGAAGAAGAAGATAGTGAGCTCACAACAATAAATAGAGGCTTTCAATCGATTTCTTGAGACAGATCCGACAGTACGGTAAAATAAGATATTTTGGTAAAATTTAGGTCAATTTGATTAATTGGACTTGGGGCTTTAAATTAAAAATAAGAAAATCATATTTTGGGTTTAGACTAAATTAATTAGTTAGAGATTTATTTAAAAAAAAGTAAAATAATATGACTTATTTAAGATAAAAAAAAATTTAAAAAAATAAGGTTTAGACTAAATTAATTAGTTATCAAATTTATTTAAAAATAAATAAAATAATTTGATTTATTTAAGATAAAAAAATTAGGGATATTCGGTTCTTATTTAGTTCTTGGTCCAGAACCGAGAACCAAACCGATCTGAATGCAGTTGGAAAGAGCATTGTTCTGATGTAGTTGGCTCTATTAACCAATTGTCAAAACAAAAATTTTTGTTTAAGTGATCATTTGAAAACCCGCAAGTGCACGTGATTGCGGTCGAGTAATATAATGATGAATAGAGTGTCGAATACATGAGGACTATATGTTTGAACGAGTTAAAATCAATTGCAACTTTAATCGAATAGTAAATAAATTTTATAATTTTTTCTATGATAATACCTAAATTATCGATTAAACTAATGAAAGTAAGTAAATGCGTTTTTTTTAAATATGTGAGATGCATTGCTAAGATGTCGAATCCCCCTTATTATTCTATTTTAAGTGTAATAATTAAAGTGACAATTTGAAATCATTCATGCTGGTCAATGCTCCTAATTTAATTGAAAGTCTCTTTCGATAGCGATCAAATTTATTCTCTCATGTGACCCTTTCATCTCTTGATAAAAAATACAAATATGATAAATGCATTAACAAGTTCTAGAACACCTTGGTTGGTTGACTAATCTTCTCTCTTTGATCAAGTAGGTGCATATAGACTAGGTGTTCCCTCCCTCCCTCCCTCCCTCCAAATTTTCAGAGTTTTGTATTGTATAGTGGTTCTCTACAAAGTCAAACCAACTGTTGCCTCCATTTTTGTATCAATTCTTTACCTTGTCTTCATGTAGATTGTTAAAGGAATATTTATCCCAATGGCATATTCATGATGGTGCATGTTTTAAATTGCGTCAATGTGTTAGTTTCCGATGGCGAGAGATCTAATCACTATTATTTTTAGCAGCTGAGGTGAAGAGCAAAATCTTTCAAATCTTTATAAGCAGTTCAAACACAACTATCTTTATTCTTGGACGGACTTAACATACCAATAATGACCCTTAAAGCAGCTCATATGGCAGCAGTTAAAATTTGATAATGGCAGCACCACTTGATGGTTTAGATGCGAAAATGTAGAGGCCAAGATTGTTCTTACTGATAATCCCCTTGTCAATTCTTGATCGATAAAATTGCTCCTGCCATAAGTAAAAGAGCAATATTTATACTTGAGGACTTAAGTTGTGGTAACCTACCACTAAGGAGGCAGACACTAACCTTGAGATTAAGGATAAATTGAGGAACGATGCTTTCCTTCACCAAGGCAACAGCACAACCACCCCATCCAGCTCCCGTAAGCCTTGCTCCAAGAGCACCATTATCACGACAAATCTTCACAAGCTCTTCTAACTCCGGACAGCTAATTAATAAATAAGTGACATGAGTAAAAGTATAATCAATTTTGGCAGAAATTTTCTTTTATTACTGTAGGGAAGATAAGAGCATTATGAAGAAAATTAAGATTTACCTGCATTCATATAATACACTGCAGCTATGGTGGCTGTCATTCATAAGGTCACCAAGCTTCTTCAGCATCTCTTCTTCACTGCAATAATAAGTCCTTACAAGTTACTGGCTTCATAATTTAAATAGTCAAAATTAATCTAGTTTTCAGTTTCAATGTAAGAAAGCACAAAACGTGCTAAAGGTATGTTGAAATGTGAAATATATATGGACAAAAACATCTCAAATGCACAAATGATTTAACACTTGCAGTACACACAGAAATATATCTCTGGCTCACCTCGATTTCGATGATACAGTATCTTTGAAAGCGTGTACACGCTTGGCTTCAGAGTAGACATGGGCAGCTCTCTGAAAATGTATTTAGAATAGAATTACATAAAATCTTACAAGCTAGTAAAGCGATTAGTTCATTTCACCCAAAGGGGCATCTGGGAAATATTCACATTGGTAGCAACAACCAATTTCTCCAAAGTGAATGGGGTTCCCTTTTTATGGTTTATTGGCAAATATAACTTCAACAGCTGACTAAGACACATACACCATAGCTGCAAAATCTTTAAAAGAATAGAAAATTACCTGGTGCAACTTAAAATGTTTTGCAGCTCTCAGCACATCCAAGGAAGAAGGGGAATTGGTAAAGATAACTTGCAGTTTTTCTTCGGTTATTTTCTCAATATCTTCAGCACTATATGGTTCCTCATTCAAAAATTCCTTTTGCAATATAAAACAAATCATTACTCCAAATGGTCACAGACGTGAGAATATTCACAATCAATTAGAGAATCCAAATAAATAAGCCATTGATAACTCTCAGAAAGGTGATAACTAGTAACTACAAGAGTGATGCCAAGGAGTAGACGTGAAAAAGTAATAAGCAGATAAACTTGCTGCAGAGACTTCTCACCAACAAAAAATGGAAAAACAAAAAAGAACAGGTACCTTGACAGCAAGGACTGGATCAGAAGATCCACGAGTACCCGCGAACGAAACACACAAATTTTCAACATCTGAAAGTGTCTTGACTTCAATTACAGCCTCCTGAGGTTTCATTCCAAGTTTTATGCCTAGCACAATCTATAAAAACTTAACAATCAGTATATCACAATGTTGAACACAAGATTACTATAGCACTAAAACAAGCAACTCTATCACACAGAAATCAGTTCATCTGACAGCAAACATGCATGCCGTCAAACCAAAGAACTTACCGAAGCTAAACGGCATTCAACAACCCTGTTATTGTAATTAGTTGCAGCAGTAACAGCTTTCTGAGATTCAGCCAGCGAATGAGCTATAACAAAAGTCCCACCAGCAGGGAGTTGCACTTCAGTTGCACGAATAGGATTGAAATCAATGAGAGCTGAAAACCCAGATTGAGCCATAACCGAGATAGCCTGTAAAATATAGGAGCAAAATTGTAAGCTATGAAGATTAATGTTGAGCATTTAAATATAGAGAACTTCATCATAAATAAGAAATATAATACCAGAGAATGGACAATATAGAACCACAAGTAATATAACAAAGCGGTCACGGGAATTATTATAGCAAGTATACAAACAATTTCAGCCTTACAGTTCTCTTGGGCTTTGTGCAGATGTCATGGACATTTGTTTCAGGAATTTTTTTTTGGAAAGAAGATAAATTACCTGGTCCATTCCACCAGATTGGGTGCCAATGTGTCTTTCACATTCACATGTAACTTGAGCAACTTCTTTCTGAAAATAAAAGTAAACAAAGTAGAGTTAGAAGGGAAAAATACCTAACTTAACTCCTGAAGTGGACAAAGTGATCTCCACTGCTTTTCTATCCTCTGCTTCTTTGCTGAAGAACCAAAAGTATAGAAGCCAATACTTTTATGTCATGCAAGCACTTTTGATCAGATCTATGGAACAAATAATGAACAATTGGGCACAATACCTTGGGAAAGTTCATGCCCAATGTGGCCATTATAGCAATTGTCGAAGAGCAAACAAATGCAGCAGAGCTGGATAGTCCAGATCCTAAATGAGGTAAAAGAGCATGATCCATCAAAGAATACTATCAACCAACACTACACTCTTTCTTCAACATTATGTCGCATAGGTGATTGCTGACTTCCAATACAATATATGCATTAAATTGGATAAGTAACAAACCAGTTGGAACTATGCCATCAACAACAACATCAAGTCCGACTGGTTTACCGACATCTATTCCCTTAGATTTGGCATACTCATAGAGGCCTTTGTACCTGCAAGATAAAAATTAAAAGTCTTGCCAATGGAAGAAGAATAGCCATGTATGTATCTTTTCACTAAGGGTCTGTTTAATTGCAAATGTGGAATTTGGGTGGAAATAAAATGAATTACAGGGAATCGAATTGCCTAGAATTTGTTTTACTGAGAATTATAATTAATTGTGTTTGATTGGTATAATTTCTCACCTGAAAAATGTTAAAGTGATAATTTTTTTTACCATTGGGTCTAGAATTTGTTCTAATTGCCAAAAAAAAATACCAAATATCATTTGTTTGGCTTTGTTTTCATGAAAATTGTCAATTATAGGGATATAATTAGTTACAATTGGGAATAGAATTCGTTCCAATTGCCAAAAAAAAAAATAAGAAAAAGTAGCCTGGAAAACTAAGAATGGGGTGGAAAATGAGGTAAAGGTGGAAAATAAATTCCATGAAAAATTTAGTCTATCAAACAGCCTAAAAGGTGGAAAATGCAAATGAATTCCAACTTCCCTAGAAAATTTCATGCTATCAAACAGGCCTAAGTTATTCCCAGTCATGAAGAGGACAACTGATGGTCTGTCAACAACCATGATCAATAAGTGCGGAAGAAAAGTAGCCAACAATGATTGCAATGCCGAATCAATTTCTTACCCACAAATAAAATAGTGACCCCATCTATGATTCTTTAAATCAATTTCCTAGCAAATAAAAATGAAAATAGTGAGCATTTTAACATGTGGTAATGGATTAAAGGAGAAAAGGACATGTAAGATGCATTACCTTTTGGCCCCATGTGATAATTTGTTGTACGGACACTTCAACTAAGGTGGCGTATCCGTGTCGAAATGTGTCAAATATCAACACTCCTCGAACACTCTATCATGGTCATTTTTCTTTCTTTATTGGTTAAATATGAATACACATTTTTTATTTAATATTTAACTCAAAGTTATTATTAAAAAACAAATAGGTATTCATATTTAAAAGATTTCAACAAGAAAAATTAATAGCATGTATAAAACTAAATTTACACCATATATAAATAAAGAATTTTAAAAACTTAATCAATATGTCTGCGACATTGTGTCGGTATTTCTTTTTTAAAAAATTGTGTGTCGACACACGTGTCCCCGTGTCGGTGCATCATAGTGTGATATACATAATTTTACTATAAATGGAGAATTATTTCTGGTAAAAGAACAAAAGACTTTTGTGTATTACATTTGGATCTTTTCCCAACGAAAAAAATATCTATTAAACTAATGCTCTTATAACAGTCATATACGAGAACTCCCATTTCTGAAACGGTCTTTAGGCTCAAATTAGCTTAGATTATGCAGCATATAATCCAGGGTCTCGCAACATAAAATTTGTATTGAACTTTGTAGCATCATGAATTTATTATCTACAATAGAAAAACGAAAATAAAATTTTATGACAGGATTTTCCCATTTCAAAAACCAAGTCGTTAAAGTCAGCAGACAAAGATAAGAGTCAAATATAAGCATACCTGTTCGGGATCAGCAGGGTAAGTACACAAAGAGTACTTGTCACTATTCACATTTGCGATCTTAAGCACCTTGGTGTCGTTTCTCCGTATTGCTATGATGGTGTCTTGCCTGATAGCCATTGGCAATACTGAGTAACCTTCATAGTCTATGTGCTCCCCTATCAAATTCACCCTCCCTACACAAACACCCCAAAACAATAATTCAATTCACAGGCATCCAAAACCCAATTACATTATTCTCCCTGCATCTCAGATAGAATGTCCAGTTTTCAGAAAAACATAAATTACTAACTTTTCTCAAAGCAATAAGATATGGAAAATAAGTAAATCCATCCAAAAACGA
Source organism: Fraxinus ornus (assembly GCA_903798235.1). NCBI lineage: Eukaryota > Viridiplantae > Streptophyta > Magnoliopsida > Lamiales > Oleaceae > Fraxinus > Fraxinus ornus. The sequence goes on from CAIGRF010264161.1 coordinate 31,206, forward strand.
TATATAGTTACTAAAGTTTACGGCTTTAGCCAAACAAACTGGATTAGTAGATACATAAACATAAATGTGTATGTAAGGAAGCAAAAATGGACCTGGAGATCGGGCGTAGATATCGGGAGGGTAGGTGAAGAACTCAATGAACTTTGACTTCAAATGGGTGAATCGAAGTTCCGATTCTTCAAGCTGGGAGCCGGTTCCGTAAACGGGTTCAAGAGAATTGAAAATGGGTACTGGTAAGTCCTCGTGTTTAGCCGCCATTGATTGATTTCTTGTTTCCTTACTGTGTATACTTACTGATATAAGTGGGCGTGAAAAGGGAGTTTGTGGGAGGGAGTTAGGTTTATTGGGATTAGGGTGTAAAAAGTTTGTGGGATTTATGATTAGTTTGTCGGATAGTTTGTTAGACAAAAGCAATGAAAAAGATTCCCGATGATAATTCTTATAAAGGTTGCTGTTGGGAGGGTCAAGGGTGAAGTACTTGCTCTTACATATTTGGATCATTAACTATTCTTGATTATCCATAATTTTGGGACCGAATGGTTTGTTGCATTATATTTTTATTGCACTTGGATTCCTTGATCTTTGTTTGTCGTAGTATTTATATTCCTAACTTTTTATTTTCAACCTCTCATTAATTAGTACATCTTGTTCTTGATGTTGATTTCTGTCAAAATATTCTTTTTTTCATACTTTGAAATGAGGGAAAATATTTTATCATACTTCTGTATTTATTTATTTTTAAAAATAAGATGGGAAGTAAGTCGTTTTACGCCCTTTCAATAGACTGTTTGGATAGAATCTGATATCAGATACGAGTTGTGTTAATTAATGGAAAATTGAGGATAAAATGTTAGGGACATAAATGTTATAATGAGCAAAAATTGAGAAATTTAAGTGAAATTAAAATGTGGTGTAACAAATAAAAATCGTGGTTGCAACTCGTAATATAACCACCCTAATCTTAAACAAAGTACATTGTGAGACTTACGAAACTGACCATGATTAATTCGGTAATGGGGGCATCGTTGTCGTCTGAATATCCAACTCAAGGGCAGTTATGGACGTTCGATATTCGGTGGGCTAATTTCCTGTACAATCATGCGACATATGCATTATGGTTGATATCTTTCTTTACATTCTTCCACGCAGTAACATCTTATCTTTTGATTTCCCCAACAATCTTTTTGTTCAAATTATACCACATAGGGTGATGTCAACCATGTGGTAAGAACATTTAGCATTATTGTTTCCTAAACAGGTTTGAATATTCAAAATATCAAAATTTTAAGTAGGACTGGACATGGTCCGGTTCAGTTTGGTTTTGAAGAGAGAACCGATTCGAACCAAAATTTTCAAGTATTTAATAAATGGAACCGTCGGGTCCAAATATAATTATGAAACTGTTCGGGATTCGGTTCTGTTCGGTTCCGCACCATAATTAATTTTTTTTAATATTTACAGCAATACTACATAAATACAACTAATGACATAATCATTCGCAGCTTCGATGGATAGTTGAAGAGGGGAAGTCGGACTCGATGGTCATCAATTTTGATTTGGGCATGTAGATGTAGGTTTTCACTTTATCAAATGGTTTGAGGTTAGTGAAGATGTGCTTACCGAATGAAAGTATGAAATTAGAAAGGAAAAAATCATAAATACCTGATTAATATATGCTATTTTATTTTATACTACCCAGTTGTATTATTAATCAAAATTACTGCAAAACTCCATTAAAATCCCTATATTACTGCATATGAAACTTCTCTTATTGGATGAGTAACTGAAAAATCCCCAGTGTCAAGGAAAACGAGTGACATTAACTTCATTTGCATATGATAATTATGATGCAATTAACATTACGATTGGGATTACTCATAATTGCTCATTTTGAAATAATTGATGCGATAATATCTTCTCTGTGTGCAATCAGAACTTTGATTCATCAGATTTATCTTCTCCGTCAAGTATGTGGAACTTGTTGGCATGGTAATAAATAAATTGAAGATGGATGGATGTCAAGTCCGGGAATTGAGTATGTTGCAGATGTCGAAATGTATTAGCTTGGGATATGTTGACTAATCATCATGTACCTTCCTGTTTGCAGTTGTATTGAGTGGTTTGTAGGATTTGGATTAATGGACTGGAGGGAATTTGTCAAGTATATGCACAGGAGGAAAAATCTGGAGTGTTTATCTAAGGTGAAAAGAGATGGTTTTTTAAGGCTGAACGAGTAGAATTTCACTGTAACTGCCTGCATTAGATTTACCTTTGGATTAACATAACTTTGCCAACTGGCCTAAATCATTAATCTACCATATTTGGCTGGTATCAATGTTTTCTTAAGTCTTGATTTCGATTTTCATTAGTACAAGTTATGCACAAAAACAGAACTGTCTATATAAATTTGCACATAATCAATCCTCTTACCAACTCGCCCACATTAATTAACCATGAATTTCTTTTCCCTCGCATTTTTGAGGAATTGATATGTAGTTCTTTCGTCTATGGTTTCATCTCAAAACAGGTGGCAACGGCAATGTGACGAAAATTGTTGTTAGATCAGTTGTGCTGGTGGGAATCTTATGTCTAAGTGCTTCAATATGGCTCTGCAGGCACAAAATGTAATTCGGAGGAAAAATTATATTGTATAATTAGTACATACTTAAAACTTAACCACAGAGATAAAAACTTCTAGCATTCTTGTTTAACTATAGACCGTTTAACCAAGAAGAACAAGAAATGCCAAAAGTCAGTCCAAGTGGGGAATTTTCCAACGAATTTTCTGGATCGAGTGACCTTAGTGTTGAAGGGCCACCGGGAAATGGAACTGAATTTTCCATCTTCAATTTCGACTGATATGTTGCACATGGAAGGTACGTGATGAACAAAAATATGTGTATCATGAGAAAACACCTAGTTGGTGGAACATACAGATGGAACTTATTTTGTTATAACGTAGTGGATTTCATTGTTGTATTGTTAAATATGCAACAAATTAAACAAAAGCATTACGTGGTCCAAATTCCATTTTCCAAATCCAGAACATAGAACATAAATATTCTAACGTGTTCATAATCTAAATCAATAAACCTTCATAAGCTAAATGGTAATACCTTAGATGTAATGCTGCAAGCAACTATGAGAATAAAATGTTGACATGATGCAAATTTTAGTTAATTGACATATTTCGCAATATCACTAATTGTATGATGCATCAATGGATGCACAAAAACATCTAACGTCTGACAAGCACAACAGTAATCTTTTACTTCTAGTTCCGGCAAACAAATAATCATCTATTTATCTTATTGCATTCAGATGGAGATTGGTACTCTTACAAACAAATACTCAAAATAGGTAACTTAGATGTACTCCTCTTGCAACTCTTTCCATGTAGGATAATTTGTGCAGTAGAATACACGGGGATCCTATTGGGATTCTTAGACTACTAAACATATCTTATAATCCACTCGTAAAATCATACAATTTCAAGAAAAGAGCAAATGTACAAAATTCGAACATAAATTCTCCATAATTCATCGTAATATCAAGGACAAACAAACATTGAGATTCCCGGTCACAACCCAAAGAAATTATCTTAAATTATTAACATTTGAAAAAGCTTACAGAAGGAATGCCAACTAAGTTGCCAAACTAAAGTTCAATACATCCTTTTGTAAGGAACTTTCTGAAAATATTTTCATTATGTGAACAAAACCATTAGACGAGCAAATCGTTAATCCTGCTAAGATTTACTTATTGGTGGCTACTTTACTTCGGTTCCTCCAAGAAACGAGCTAAACTGCAAAAACAGAGCTCCCTTATCATATACTCCTCATAGACATGTAAGTTAGAACAAATTGCGTTACATCATGACACAATAATGGAGTAGACTCGATTTTCAGAAGACCCGCCTGCCCTGTCCTTTGAGTTTGTAATTTCAAAATTCCGAAAATTACAGTTTAGAGAATAGATTTTCAGACATAATATATGGAGAAAATCACAGAATGAGATGATGTAGTCGATCTGCAATGAATGAAGATTTCTTGGAATTGATTCTTGATTTTTTTTTTTTTATTGATCTCCGTTGCAATGGAGAGCTTGAAAGTTGGGGGTTTTGGGGCGTGATTTGGGGTGGAGTATGTGTAGTATTTGATATGTAATGTTTGTTGGAGTGATTGTAGCTTTTCTTTGATTAGTGAAAGATGTGAATACATTTATTGGTTATCATTTTTACTCTATATATTGTAGTAATTTTATAATTAAAAAGTTCAAATGTAAAATTTGAATATTAATTTAAATTGTAGTGGTGAGTGTAATTTCCACTTAGATAAAAATCTAAAAATGCACAGATCTTGGGCTAATAATGAAATTAATAATTGGGTCAAAAAAATTAAAATAAAAAATTGAATTTAAAAATTGGGTTAGGTTGGGCTAGCTAGGTATGGACTTTGCTTGGGAGTTGAAGTATTAATCACTATATTAGTTAATTTACTAATTTGCTGAAAGATAAGAAAAGAAGAGATGTTAGTGATGCGATTGGCCGAGGCAAGTATTGAACACTTTTTTTTTAAGATGGATTTGCCCCGCAATTGTGCTAACGGTTTTTCGACAACCATCTCCCTAGAGACAACGACCACGTCAAGTCATATGAGCACTCCAAATGGCTTAGACCAACCAACTCGAACGAAATGCTATCTTTACCGAACTTATGATTTTATGTGAAGAAATCAATTTTGATGAAGTGTTTTATGCAACATAAAAGTAAAGAATGATATGGAATGATAATACATGTCCAATGGGTCCTATATATAGAGGATAAGGGGTTGTGAATGAAATGTCGCGCTCCAAGCTAAGCAACTCTTGACAAATGTCGCACCATTCACTGTCACTAGCTTGTCGCCATCGCCTCGCTCGAGCGATAAAANAAATTGGGTTAGGTTGGGCTAGCTAGGTATGGACTTTGCTTGGGAGTTGAAGTATTAATCACTAAGTTAGTTAATTTACTAATTTGCTGAAATATAAGAAAAGAAGAGATGTTAGTGATGCGATTGGCCGAGGCAAGTGTTGAACACTTTTTTTTAAGATGGATTTGCCCCAAAATGGTGCTTACGGTTTTTCGACAACCATCTCCCTAGAGACAACGACCACGTCAAGTCATAAGAGCACTCCAAATGGCTTAGACCAACGAACTCGAACGAAATTCTATCTTTACCGAACTTATGATTTTATGTGAAGAAATCAATTTTGATGAAGTGTTTTATGCAACATAACATGTAAAGAATTATATGGAATGATAAATACACGTCCAAGGGGTCTTATATATAGAGGATGAGGGATTATGTATGAAGTGTCACGTCCCAACCTCAGCAACTCTTGCCAAATGTCGCATCATTCACTGTCGCTAGCCTGTTGCTAGCTTATCGCTCAAGCGATAGTCCAGTCTTAGGCTAGCAACACACTTCGGCAAATTTCTGACAATTTCCTCTATTTTCTTCCCAACTTTGGATTACAATTTCTCATTCATCCGGAATTGGTTTTGAGATTTCATATATACCACAATGATCTACTTGACGAGTAGAACAAGTTGGTCTATTTACATTTATAATTTGATCATCGGATCAAGTCTAAATACTTGGACGAAATTTCTAGAAAAAATCAAGTCAAATGAACACCAAAAGATCCAAAATTTCAATATTTTTTAGGTGGAAAATTATACCGATCAAACATAATTAATTAACAATTCCCATAAAAAAAAAATTAGGCAATTCAATTCCCTGGAATTCATTTTCTTTCCACCCAAATTCCACTCTTGCAATCAAACGGACCCTCAGTATAAGGATTTTCTACATTTTCACTTCATAGACATTCTTTTATGATTTATTTATAGGGTATAAAGAATTTAACTTGTAGAATTAGTTACCCCTCCCCCTCAATTCCTTAATTAGGAATACATATGCGATAAAGTTACATCCACAAGTTTTGAACTTTACATATATGTTCGCAAACATTAATGTTAACCCCCACATTTTTTGGTTATACTTGAACTTAGAATTTATCAACTCTTTCATAGTTCAATAATGTCTATATCGAATGCTTTGTGAAAGTCTAAGTACTTTCAAAATCTTGGTCTTTAATTCATAATTTATTGAAATTGTATACAATGTACTTCAATCCAACTACAATTTGATCAAGGTCATCACATAGACTAGTAATGCTATTCCAAGCATAAACCAACTTAATTGGTTACAAGCATGTAATATAGTACAGCAATTAGATGGCTAAGCATCTTGATTCACAAGATTGCAACATATGCAATTTATCAAATATTCAAATTCGTTTGCACTCTCTATCTCTTTTACTTAACGATTTTACTTTGCGCAAATTTACATTGTTCAATTTACGTGCTTACTTGTGTTTATATTATTCTCTATCATTTGCGTGTTCATTGTATTACAATCTTGAGTGATTAATGAAAAAATTTTAATAACGAATTC